>JBAMYA010000008.1:17010567-17034775 GCA_037176975.1 Arrhamphus sclerolepis
CTTCCATGTATGTAGACTGAGACAAGGACATGAGTCCGATTAAATGACCTCATTGAGCTTTAACTGTCCCTCGATCTAACTGTGCATGGAAACGGAGCGTTTTGTCTGAAACAGCTCAGGTGAGGTGAAAACTATTATTACCCAGCCAGCCAGCTATCAGGTTGGTGCATTTCTGTGAAAACACTCTCCGGAGGAAATGATGGAGAGTCTTAATTGTGGTTATATTTAGTTAGTAGGACCTAGCTGGTGAAATAAGCTGAAGAAGTACAGCTAAAAGGCGCCTTTTAGAGTGGTTCAGCGAGAACAAAATGCACAAGGATTACTTTCATATCCATTTAGTGCAAAAAATGAAAATTGGGTGCAAAAAGGCTCCTCACTTTTTCATTTGTTTCATGTTTGAGCAGTGACTTTTCTGGCTTCACCAACAAATGTGAACATGGTGATGATGTTGCGTAAACGTCTTGGGCTACAAATGTGTCTTCCATGGGATCGGAGATCAAAATTCAGTCTCTCTAGATCTGTTTGAGTTTTTGTTTTATATATAAAAAGACTGCAGGTAAGACGAGAAAAGTGTAATATAACGTCTTCATCTTCTGCTCTGTATGCTCACCATGTTGTTCATCATTGCAGCATCTTTATGTTAACAGGTGACGGTTTTCTCTCTGCTCAGGGCTCATCCTCATCTCTCTGAAGTTTGTCATCCAGGCTGATTCACATTTCACTAATCACTCACTCTGTTGCCCTCCCCTCCTCCTCCTCCTCCTCCTCTTCCTCCTCCTCCCCCCTTCACTGCGACCACAGGGAAGACCACACCCACAAGCGCCAGCACAACCTTTCATGGGGCGGGAATCCCAAAGGAGGCAGGTGACTCTGAAAGAGGTACAGGTCCTGAACGCCCTCCCCCAGTGGGGGAACAAGGGTCACCTGACTCAGAGCCAATCAGTGTGGAGATGGAGGGTAAGGGGGAGGGACTTGTGTCCCATATTGAACTCTCGACCTGCGGGGGATTGCACTGCTGGGCCCGGACCGCCTCATCGTATGCGTTCTAACCAGACTAACCAAAAAAAATAATAACACAAAAGTGTGTTTCACTCTGGCAGAACAGTTTCCCTTCTCAGCACGCATTATTACCCTGCATTAAATCAGTCATCCAGTGTGTGTTTGCATAGTAATGTCCCTTAATGAAAGCAGTTTTTCGGAAAAGAAGAAAAACTCTATGAGCAGAAATCAGCCTCTGCTGGAGGCTCACCATTCAGGAACACACGTGACGTTGTGCATGCTAATAAGTGAAAATGTTATTCCAGGGTGAACTGTTCCTTTCATTAGCTCACTACCAATTAACACTCAATCTTGGTGAATGGCAGAAAGCATTGCTAATTAATTTTTATCACCCATGTACTTCAGTAGCCCCGGTATAAAAACGACGTGATGCATGATTTCCCAGGTGGCATCACTTCAGGCTCAGTGTGTGATATGGATGAGCACAGCGAACTCGAGCTGCAGACCAACATGAGTTTCATAGTTGACCACGTTTGCCAAACTGAAGAGCCACTGGCCAAGTCCAGCCCACCACTTCATTTGATCTGGTCCGTGAGGGCGCGTACACAGGATTTGACTGCCGGTTTGATTCGGTACTGAGGTGGAGAGCAGCCAGGAGACCAAAAGTCATGATTTAGCAAAAGATTTTACCAGAAAAAGGTGCTCATTTTTGTCAAAACGTGTCGTAAAATTTACCTTTTTATCACAAAGTCTGGTGATTTTCAGGACAAAAAGTTGAAATTATAGAAAATGTGCAATTTTACAAACAAAGATTTTAATTTTAAGTTAAAAAGACACATCTTTGTGACATTTGTGACTTTACGATAAAAGAAATCTTGGTTGTTGGGGAAGAAAAAAAAACGTTTTCATCATTTGTTTTTTTTTAAAAAGAAGTCAACATTTTTTAAATTTGTGATTTTACAAGAAAAAAAGTCTCAATTTTATGATAAAGGTTGCAATTTTTGCAAACTTTGAGATTTAATGACAAAAACTAACTTTTTTATGAAAAAAGTGATTTTGTGAAATTTACCTTTTTAAAACAGAATTTATGAGGAAAAAAAAACGTTTTTCAAAGTTTGCAATTATACAAGAAAATTTGAGCTTTTATGACAAAAAGAGAGTCCAGGAACTCGTGTAAAACCTGACATCAAAGCTGGCTGAGAAAAATCAAGAATAACTGGCCCTTTAACGGTAACCATAGTGATGATGTGGCCCAGGATGAAATGGTTTGACACCCCTGCAGCAGACGGTCAGTTGTCAGATTTTCAGACGATTAAGAAAAACTAAAGCAATCCCTTTAAAAACTCCAATATTCTCACTTTTTTTTTTCTGAAAGATTTGATTGAATTTCCACTTGAACCACTTCTAGATGAATTAATAGCATTCACAGTCATTGATATAATTATCAGTTGTTGTTGTCAAGCAATAATTCCCTCCCCAATAATGAAGTTAGACCATAACTACATACTACAACACAAAGAGCACGAACCGTGAACGAGCGATAACCTGCTCCTTCAATCAAAGAACGCTGTCAGAAGAAGAAAAAAAACCAGCACAAAAAAGCCCTTTCTTCTAATTTTCAGTGCTTTCTACTTTCTACACATACTTTTCTTTCACATCATCTTTGCTTGTTTTCTGCACTTCATTAGTGTTTAACGGCTGATTATGTCACAATTGATCGTAAATGTTAACCGTTAATATTTGTAGTTTTTCTGCAGGATGAATTGCATAACCCATTACTGAGAAGTTTTTATTGACTGCATTTTTTTGTTTAGTTTTTTTACATTATGGGCTCATTTGGCGTCGGTTCTTTCTTTGTGTTTGGTCCGTTAAGCAGCAGAATAGTGAGAAATGCTCACCACAACGTTGTAGACATGACGCTGGAGAATTAAATGAGATTGTTTCATCTGAGCAATAGAAAACACAACAATCTGCATCAAAGCAAGCTCTAGGAAAGATGCAAAGTCTTCATATCAAAGGAATCACCACATAGGAGAAATATTTCGGAGCCTTTGTCGGGTGTAATATTTGTATGTTCAGTAAGGGTGGTGATTAAATGCTTTAATCTTGCATTTCACTGATATGCAACGGGGGCTCTTTGGTTTCATGACCTCAACTCCACTATCATTCTTCCGCCAGACGAGGATCCTACATGGGATTAAAGGAAAAGTGACATGAGACTTTTTTTTGGTTAGATTTAGGAAGGATAATTTCCTTGTTAGCTTTCGGCACCAAGCCATGACTGACATGTATGTTTTTCATGCTTCAGTTTAATTTAGTTTAACTTTTTTCTGGTCCTGATGACACAATAAACCCGATGCGTCGTATCAGTAATCAATTCTTGGTCTTTGAGTCTCAATATATGGCAGTTTTCTCTCATACGGACCAAAATTAACAAGAATCTGAGGTCTTAATTACAGGCATAAAATGAATCAAAAATTCTAGCATAAAGAAAGAAAATAAGCTTTTGAGTTAGAGTTGTCTTTGCACTTCCAAAAGTCTGCAGCACATTATTGCAACTTTAGAAAAGATGTATAGCTCATCTGGACTGGGTCCAACAAGGACAAAGCGACATGATGCAGTGTGTCGTACTCTTCTTGCTCTGCGTGCCCGGAGTCTATGCAGAGTCCATGTCACAAGTCCATAAATCCTGAGCAAGTAAAAAAAAAAAAAAAAAAAGCTTCTATTCACAGCGACTGGCTGCAATGATGAGCTACTCAGGATTAAATGAGAAAAGCCCATAACAAATAAATAACCAGGAGGGCTCGGAGTTGGGGAGTCAGATAACCCTAGAGAGGAGGAGGGTGTAGGGTATAATAGAAACAGCAGCTCAATCTATTTCAGCAAGAGACTATGATGCTTCTGGTTCAATCAGAGGAGCTGGACAGCCGGGTTGATAAGGTTAGAGAGGAGCTGGTGGGGAAGCAACGGCATCACTGTTCCAAGAAGGGCTCCAATCTCTCTAATGTCCTGTCCATTTCTCAGCAGATATATCTCCCTTTCTGTCTGTAGCTTCTGTAGTGGCGCTGCAGCTGTGTCACATATCTCACAGCACCACAAGGTGGGCCAGTAGACAGCAGAGCTCAGATAAGAGCCAAGAATAGAACGAGTAGCGTACGAGAAAGATTACCTGAACAGCAGTCACACAGCGCTGCAGGCACATGAATACAAGCGTAACCAAACTGGACATTGTGATAAAGTAAATAATCTTCAGGCTAAGTTGACTTTTTCAGGGATGCCAATTGTCCATTAAAGCCGCAACAATCAGGCCACGGTAATGTAAACATACCAACTTTATTTGTAAGGCGTTTTAGAACAGTGGCCCAAAGTGCTGGAAATAAACCTGCTTAGTTTAATCTCCATAAAACTCAAGACTCAACCATCCCACTTCCCTGTTGAAGCTCATCCAGGAAGTACATTTCGTTGTAGTTCTTCAACTGACCACTAGGTGCTGGTTCCAAGACCGCACAAATCCCCATTACCCCCATATTAAAAGTGAAAACTTTGAAGCAGAATTAAAAATATTTACAGCCTCTTACAAAATTTATTATTATTTTTTTTCCATCTGTGGTTACATCTTACCGTTTAAAATCAGTTATAGAGTTTAAATCAGTTACAAACCAGTTTTGAACTAGAAACAGACTGGTTTAAATCAGTTTCTACCAGTCAAACACTAGTTTAAATCAGTTAAAAACCCATTTAAACCAGTTTCAACTTATCATAGACAAACTAAAACCAGGTATAAACCAATTTAAACCAGTTACATCCTAGTTTAAAGCAGTTTAAACCAGCTGCAGACCAGATTAAACCTCAATAAAGCTGACCAATGAGATTCCTGGACATCATTTGACGTGCATGACTAACAGCTTGCCATCGACTTTGACAGCTTTGTCGTGCCTCTTTGCAACATGACGCAGCGCATTTTGAGGAAAAATGGGCTTCAAAGGGTCTCTGTATAAATTTGTAGGTCACGTGACCAGATGTTGTCCAGTATTTACAGACAATAATAAAACTCAACCTTTAGCTTGGAGATCAGGACGTTTGTCAAAACTGCCTTCCAGTTAGGAGTTCTTGTTTGCTTTTGTTTTATTTAATTAAAACAACAACAACAACATTTAAATTGGTTTTTGCAGCCTGATTTGCAATTTTGTATGTACTGCCTGCCTGAGATATGTCTTGCAAGTCTCTGTTAGACATTTAATTTTATGCTCATCTGAGTGGATGATTGAGCATTTTTAATCAATATGCACCACACCCGTTGACTGAACCTTCATATGTCCCTAAGTATATTACTTTCCAAAGTGCCCAGTTGTTGTGTATTATTTATGGAGTAATTTGAAGGCTCTTTCCAAACACGTCACGCTGCACAGTTGGGAGCATCAAATTGACCAACAATGGAGATGCTGGTGGTCCTATCACTTTCAGAACACAGAAGAACCTCCCTCCTGAACGTCCACACAGACTATAGCTGCTTTTACAGATGGACTGGTATTTTCCAGGAGGGCTGCATACTCAAACAAACATCTCCACTACATTCAGTCCAGATTAGTTGCTGAGTTTAGCCCGTCAGTCTCGACACGCAGAGATTGTGATGGAGGTTGTATTGCTTTCCAGTTGGCTATCAGCAGTTCAGACACGTCCAACTACGCACAACGTCGATGTCTGCAAGAGCTGTAATGTTAACATGCAAACGGCAAAGCCTCATCACAACAGATATTTGATCTGTCTTTGCAGGAAAAGCACAGGCGTTACTAATGACATCAACAATGACTCCAGTCTCTGAGGGTTCCAATAAACCACGAGAAAGAATGACACTGTGATCAAAACCAGCACCATGAAACAAAACAAAGCTCAACAGAATTAAGCAATTATTTTATCTCCCATTTACACGCACAGGTGCGTCGTTATTTGTTAATGTGTCAGAATGTTTTCTGGCAAATAAAGGAAAGTGAGAAAGGCTTTCCCAAGAGAGCCGTGATGGTTAACAGACTGATGCAGTTGGCAAGTTGATCAAAACTATCACGAGCTTGTTGTTTCCCAACATCAGCCTCACAGGTGTTTCAAGTCTGTTAACATCCTCTTGGGAGTTGATTTTTGTGTTGAAATGTGTAGCTTTGTAAGGCACAAAACCTACAGTTCAGTCATAAACTCGGAAAAGCTCAAAATACGTTGAAATGAACCTTCTGTGAATCTGATGGAAGCATCTGTCGTGGAAGAAATCCACAATACCTCTGCAGATATATTTAACCACCAGGTGACTATAATATGACAAAGACTGAGCAAAAGACTTCAATTAATTAATAAATAAATAAATACTTGGCAATTTCTAGACTTCAGTGACTTTTGAGAACAATTGCATGCAAAAGGGGTGGAACGTACATCTCAGGAGACTGGTGAAGAAATAAAACTGATGATGAGCAGTTCAGTTGTTGTGGAACCCACACGGGTTAAACTCAAAGTTCACCACTTCATTTGATCTGACAGAGAATGACGAGATTTCAATGCAGTTGATTAATTCTGTACCTACATCAGCCAGGAGAGCGTTGAGCTGCTGGTTTATGTCAAAACGTTTGCAAAAGATTTTACAACAAAAAGTAGCTCATTTTTGTTTGAACTCGTGATTTTTGTGAAATTAACATTTTGTTACAAGAGAATTTTGTCATTATAGGACAAAAATTTTCAGTTTCACAACTTGTAATTTTATGTCTAATTCAAAATTTGGAAATTTTCCAAAGAAAAAAAAATTAATAAAAAGGAAAAAAAATCACAATTTTTGGGGGCATTTGTGATTGTACAGTAAAAGGTCTTTGTTGTTTGGGAAAAAAAAACACAAAAATCTTTGTATTTTAACACAAAATTTGAGATCAAAATTATTTTACATTTGTGATTTTACAAGAAAAAAAATGGTGATTTTAGTCCAAAAGTCTGATAAATGCACTTGTTTTTTTGTCAATTTGAAACTTTATTCAAAAAAAAAAGTGACATTGTAAAATTTGCCATTTTACAAAAAACTTTTTTAATGAAAAAAGTCAGTTGTTTTTCAAATTTGTGATTATACAAGAAAACTGTGATTTCAATAGAAAAGTCACAATTTTACCATAAAAGTTCCAAATTTATTGTAACTTTGATGATTTTAATGACAAAAATTGACTACTTTTTTCATTTTTTTAAATTTTACATCCGACTTCATGAACCAGCAGGAAATCTGATGACATAGCTGGTTGATAAAATAAAGAATAAAGGGCCCTTTAACAGTAGCCATGGCGATGATGTGGCCTGGGATGAAATAGATAGAAATGGACTCCTGCTTTAGCCAAAACATAAGTGGTTCAAAAGAAAAACAAACAAATCCTTGCACTGTGTAGGACAGAGAGATCCTAAAATATCAGAAACAATACCTGAATGTACCCACAATGTACTCATGAAATGAATGAAGATAATAACTGATTAAATGAAATGACTAATTTCCATCACCGCATCAGTGCTTTTTCCAAAGATACTTTAAAACACAAATGTTGTTAATGCGTTTCACCGTGTTTCATGAGGCTCAGTTCTGGTCAGGCGAAAAGCGTAGTGAAGTGAATTATTTGCTCGGATGTGGGTAGCGGCATTACATTATGTAAACGCCTGAGAAGACTAAAAGGCAGGGGCAGGAACCTGTTGACCTGCTGCTATTTAGAAAAATGCCAGCAGTCAGGTTCCACTAGAGCTGTTTCTGGCTGGGGAATACGCCCACCTCTCCATTTCCTGCAAACACACAGAAATCTGTGCATTAGGAACTCCAGGTTCTAGAGCTCCGGTGCTTGGTTTTCTCCCCTCTCTGCTGCCCTCTAATATAATTTGACCTTTTACCCCCCTCACCTTTTTTCATACATTTAGATGCACCAGTGTGGGCTGGACGGAAAAAGTCAGGTTAGCAGCTAATTTAGCTGACAAGCACAGGGAGATGATGATGATGGAAACAAGCTGCGCGGGTGTTTTTGGACTCATTAAAATAGAGAATAAGGAGAATAGAGAATTTACTTAGCTTGAACCGTTCTATCAAGAAGGGCTGGTGTCATCAGGAAAGGGAAGGAAGAGACATTGATGCCAGTTGGTTTTCCAAAGAGTTATTTATACTTCTGAAGACCATGGCAACAGACACGGTCTTTATCATCAGTCACTCAGCTCGATGGATCTCCTCCAACCAGCCCTACGGTATCTGATCCTCACAGAAGCTTCAAATCACCTCAGAAAGAAGGTGATGAACGTGTAGGATTTTAGAGTATTAGAACTTACAATCCCTTTTAATAACTGGGGGAATGGGAGAGGATGCTCAGATAGAGTCAGAGATAATCTTCAGCGATATGTGGTTTCTTTCACAGATGAAAGAAAATGATTAAGGTTGGTTTGCAGTGTCTAACATAACAAAGACACAAATATATAAAATCTGATTTAAAAAAAAAAAAACACTCTGGGGAACAAAAAGAAAACCAAGTAAGACCATTTACATGAAAAAAGTCATATGCAACAATTACTCCCATTGACATCACACATAAAATCTAATATGCTAATGTTGTTTTTGGGATGTTTAAAATGTTACAAATATCCCAGATCTCTGACCTCACAGCTGTTTCCCATCTTGCTTTAAAGCAATACAACAGAACAAAACATGTTTTTAATTGAGCAGTAGTTCAACTTATAATAAGACAAATCACATTTCTGCCAAGGCCTGAGTGCTTCTGCATCAGGAAGACCTCGCCCAGGACGCGCCTCCCAGCTGTCAATCAAAGCGTACAGCTAGTTTTACAGCACTCATCACAGTGTGTGCTAGATATAGTCAGACGCTAACTACAACATGAAGCTGTCAAACTACGAACACCATAGCAGAGCCAGTGGTTCTGCTGGGACCTGCAGTCAATCACCCTGGTTGCAGCACCTCTGGTCCCAAATATTGTTTCAATTGTCACATGAAATGGCTTCCGTGGTTAGCTGTTAGCTAAGCTCCATCCTCAGATCTTTCCAGACCAACCATAGTCACGGTGGTCTGTTACTATGGTCCATACAAGCAAAAATATACATAATCTTTCTAAAATATGACCATGATCTGTCAGGTTTTTAGTCACCAGTTCAGAACTCAGTATAATTTCAAGTATTAAGTAGCTAAAATCATAACAGCAGTTGCTATCTGTCTTAGCCAACAACAGTGCCAATAGGTACCAATCAGATGATGTCAGGCTATCTGATTGGTCTGCTAACTGATTATGAAAGTGTTCATCTGCTTTTTCAGAAAGTGATCATCTCTTAACCATCCATGTTGACCTACTGGCTGCTCTTATACGTTTCATCACAAGTCAGGCACGCTCCTAAAACGTTTCTGCTCATGTACCCACCTGACTCATCATTTCGGTGTGATGTCGCACACAACGGGACCCTTTGTCCTCTGCTCAGCTCACCAGCAGTTAACAGGGATCTGAAGTGGCGCTGTTTTTAACGACAGGAACGCAACTTTTAGTGTGTTGTGAAAATTAACCTAAACCGTGTGTTTCGCCTTCCATAACACAAACTTTGAAATGCTTTTTAATCCATTTTACTTATTGGAACTGATCTCTGAGTGTAACTGCAGTCCACGGGGCCCACAGTGATCAAATCCATCTACACAAAATTCCTGGCCCCTTGGCCCTAACCCCTTACCCTTTAATTGCTTCACCGACCTTTTTGGAGTGGTTTTTTTTTTCCACCGTTACTTGCTTGTTTTCTTTGTTGTTTTTTTTCTCTTCAGTTTGACTAACCCCTTTTATAAGTCTTACCTGCCTCCTTTGTTGAATTCTCTTTCGCTGATCTGGGTTGTTTTCTGACCTGCTTCACTGATTTTCCAGCAGGTGGTTGAAACTGTGACCTGCAAGTTTCTCCATCTCTTAAAGCAGCGGTTCACGCCAAAGCAAGCCACCATGTGGCATGAATGTCAGAGATTTAATCAAAGATTAAGCTAATATGATTTTTCATTTTCATTATTTACATATACAGGAAATTATTACTGATGAGCATTAAAGAAAGTGACTTTGGTGTGGACTGTCTCTTTAAGTTGGTCGGTGAAGCCACGATTCTTCCGCTTCTGTTCTTCAAATGCATAGCTGAAGTTGTAGATGCATTAGAAGCATTTAACTTGATGAACCACTGATTGACTTAGGAACTTTGTTTCTGGTGCAACTGCATGCAAGAAGAATCAATGACTATATGTGCATGTACTCCGTGTAGTTTAACGGTTTGATATTAAGTCCATATCGATATATACTAGTAGTTTGTTTTTATAATTTGAGATATCTGCCTCTGAAAAGTTGGTCTTCACCCCAAAGACATTCAGTTTGCATTTGTTGAACAAGGTCAGATTCAGCAAACAGTGTGAGGGAAAACTACATTTGGACCAGTGGAAGCAAAAATTTTAGAGACGGATCTCTTGAAAGCTGCACATACAAAACCTAAACCGTCTGCATGATATCACTTTGATTTGGTCCTTTAACCACAATTTACGTGTACAAGCTTGAATTTTTATTTAACTTTTTTTCTGAACACGTTAAAACACTGAAAGATTCCTTTCAGTTGCGTTTGGATTGCCAGATGCCTGAGCATGCTTCAGTTACAAGTATTCAATCAAAGCCGTAATGAAATATTTACTCCAGATGCTTCAGCACACCTGGAATGAAAAGCTGCGCTTGTTACAACTATTCTAACTTTTCAATTGGAATGATCTCCAGATCACCTTACATTATGTGCCACTTTTTTTCTTTTTTAAGAACATCAAATTGGCCCGAGCATCAAGGTGGAATATTATGCAAATTCCCTGTAACAAGTGTACATGATTGGATTTACTGTCAGCAGTTTGAACCGTAGACATGCACAACCCGTGTGTGTGTGTGTGTGTGTGTGTGTGTGTGTGTGTGTGTGTGTGTGTGTGTGTGTGTGCGCACAGATACAGACACCCAATTTGCCAAATATATCTGTCAGTGCACAGACATCAATGACTGAAATGGTCACATGACTAAACCCTAAACCTCCAGGCAGCAGGGAACAGCTTCTCTGCTTGTCATTGAAAATAATGGCTTTGTTTTGCTCTTCAACCTCAAGGTGACCTTGTGTCCTTCAAGAGTTAAATTGTTTTGTTTTTCTTCTTCTTTTTTTTTTGTAATGGGAGAAACAAATCTTGGATGCCAGCAGGGGGTGGTGAAGATGACACATGTTTATGTGCTACGCCGGGGGGCATTTAGTCTCATTGGCGTCGTCGTTAGATGGAGCACCCATTAGTAAAACAATTACTCGCGCTTGCACTTGTAAGTTCGCAGATGCAGAAACTAATTAGGGCTATTTTAGAACATCTTTGTTTCAGACCCAAAAGTGGAATGACAAGTTGCTTTACAGCTTTTTATTTTATTTATTTAATTTCTTTTTTTGAGAGAGATCTAAACATAACCCCCATGTGTGAGTGAAAAATGTGTTTTTCTAATTTAATTTCTTATCTGGCCTTTTTATAGCATTAACAGCCATATATCTCCTGGCAGTATTTTAAATAAAAGTCTGATGCTTTAATGTCATGAAAGAGATGCAAAAATGAAAGTGTTCAGATTAGTATTAACTGGTGTCACGAAAAGAAAAAGAAAAAAGCTCATGAATGCTTTTATTGTTATTAAATTCAATTTAGAAGCTTGTGAAGAAAGTAGATGTTATTTAATCACATTGTCACTCTCATTGTCATCCATTTTCAGACATAAAAAAAAAACTTTATAAAGAAACTTGTAACTATAGTGAGACCTCAGGCCTTACAAGGTCTTCTTCATGCAGAAACTAGTGCCAATTAGTACGACATGGCACAGTTGTCTCTGTGTAGAACCTGCCTGTTTACATAACCCGCCATGCTGTCTATTTTTATTCTCATGGAGACAATAACTCAGAGCTTTTCTTCCTGCGGCTCTGTGGAGGAGCTCGAAGGTTGTTCTCCCGTCATATCACAGCTGCCACAGAGCACCGGGCTTCAAAACCCCGGCAGAGTGACGGTCTGTCACTCACCCCATCAAGTCTGCCTCTCTCCCTGTCCTCCTCTTCCTCCTCCTCCTCCTCCTCCACCTTTAAATCTGCTCCTCGCACTCCTTATTATTTTTATTTTTTTGTTTTGCGCTCTGGCTTTCATCTCCACTCTCTTCCTTTGCTCTTTCTCCCCTCACAGGATCTTTGAGTCCTCTCAGATTCACTACTCTCTCCAACCAAGAATTTTCAACCCTTCCTTGTCACCATCCTTTTCTCTTCTCACTTCACTTCACTCATGCAGCCCATCTATCTTTTTTATTTATTTATTTGATTTTTTTTTTTTTTTTTACCTTTTTGCATACTTGGATATCGCTATACAAAGCTTTCTTGAAGACAAGGCTACGATGGGGTGAGACAGAAATATAATGTTACGATGTTGGAGAAGAAAACTGCGTTTGGAGCTATGTAAACTGGCATAATTGGTTTTAATCAGCACTAATTATCACCTCCAGCTGAAGTTGAGGAAAAAACAAAGAACTTATATACAACTTTACCTACAAAAAAGTAGGGACAATGTGTGAAATATAAATAGACAATGAATGCAGTGATTTGCAAACATCATAATCCCAGATTTTTGGCACAAAATGTTAAAACTCAGGAAGTTACGATTCATGGCAGCAGAGCATCTCAAAATGGAGCAGCATGAAGTTATGTTCCTTAAAGCCTGGATATGTTGCTCTAAAACCTGTATTTACTTTTTAGCAATGATACATTTTTCAGTGATGCAGGTTTTTGAGATAAAAGCTGATTTGATTTTTTTTTTTTAAAAAGCCTGATGGTCCCTGGAAGACTTGGAGTCCATGGTTCCCAAAAATATTCTCATATTTTTCAATTCTTTTCACTTTGCCTCAGTCCATTTAAAAAAAAAAAAAAAAAGTCATGTTCATGTATGGATCATGTTCACATACAGCTTTGTCTTTGCATGAGACAAAGCTTCCATTTTCATATGGCAGCTGAAACGTTTGTTGGACAGTGATTTCCAGAACTGTTCCTGAGCTCGAGCATCGATTTCCATGATAGAACCAGGCCTTTGTTTAATGAAGATCACAGGACTCCAATATTGATTTTCAGCCTTTTCCTGTGAGCAGATTTCTCCAGATTCTCTAAACCTTTTGGTATTATGCACTGAAGACATATCCAGAACCTTTGCAATTTTATATATTATATTTATAATGTGGATTACACAGATTGGCGAAGCTCTGCCCCACCGTTTTCCTGAAAGACTCTGCCTCTCTAGGATGCTCTCTTTTTTATACCCAATCTAATCACTTCATTTGTCTAATTAATTTAAGATCCTCATCCAGGTGTTTTTGTTTTTTCTTTGTTTTTTTTTGTTTTTTTTTTAAAAGTTTTTTACAGACTTTTGTTGTCTTTGCCTTAACCTTTTGGAAACATGCTGCTGCCTTCAACTTCAACTGAACAAAATCAGCCAGTATTTTTCATGAAATGGTAAAATGACTCACTGGAAATCCACTGCCTGTTCCAAAAAAAAAGTCACCACTTGGATTTAACGAAGTAAATATTTACGAGCCTCCCTTTGGATAATTACTGCAGGGATGATTAAAGTTATTTAACTGTAACTGATGCAGTGGTGCATTTCTTAAACAACCATGTCAGAAGACACATCCTGTGGTCATGGGAAAAGATGTGAATCAGTTTCAGAAGGGTCAAATTATTGACATCAAGCGAAGAAAACATCTAAGGAGAGTTCTGAAACTACTAATATAGGGTTAAGAATCGTCCAACGCATTATTAACTGGTGGCGAACCGTCATCTTCCAGGAAGAAATGTGGCTGGAAAAAAAGTCTTGAATGATTGTGATCTGAGAGCACGTAGTGAAATCAAATCATAAATAAAACAACAGCAGAACTCACAGCTATGTTTAATAGTTAAAGTAAGAACATTTTCACACGATCAATGTGAAGGGAAGTGAAGGGATTAGGAATAAACAGCTGTGTGGCTTTAAGAAAACCACTTATCAGTGAGGATAATCAGGAAAAAACAAGACTTCAGTCTGTGAGAGAGCACAAAGATTGGACTCTGGAGCAGGTCAGATCTGGACTCATCAGACCACATGACCTTCGTCCATTCCTCCAGAGTGATGGGAGCATCAGGGTATGAAGACAGGCAGATGAAGTGATGCCAAGTGTCTGTGGGGGCAGTCTGTGATCTGGGGTTGCTGCAGTTGGTCAGGTCTAGGTTCAGCAACGTTATGAGGTCAGCTGATACCTGAGTTTACAGGGTGACCAGGTTGTTCCATCAATGGACCTTTTCTTCCATGATGACAGAAACATATTCCAATGTCAGGACTCATCAGGCACAAAAATATCAAAAATAGTGAATGAGTGGTTCATGAAACATCACTGTCACATGTGGATCGGAACACCACAGAGTCCAGACCTGAACCCCATTGAGAATCTTTGGGACGTGCTGGAGAAGACTTTGTTTCCATCATCAATGAAAGACCTTGGAGAAAAATTAATGCAACTCTGGACGGGAATAAATGTTGTGACACTGCAGAAGGTTATAGGGACGATGCCTCAGCTAATGTGTGCCACAATCAAAGCTCAACGCAGTCCAACGAAGTATTAGTGTGTGACCTTTTTTGGACAGGCAGTGTGTGTTTTCTGTAGTCCACTGTGAATAGAATATATATTTATGAGATTTGAAGATTTCCCGGATCGAGGTTGTATATGTGCCAGCGTAAACTACTATTTTTAGTTTGCAAACACTTGTGAAATCGTGCAAAGTAAGCAAAGTTAGTGGGTTCAGTTGGCCAGCGCCTCCTGCGCGGCACCTAGCTCCT
Source organism: Arrhamphus sclerolepis (assembly GCA_037176975.1). Classification (NCBI taxonomy): domain Eukaryota; kingdom Metazoa; phylum Chordata; class Actinopteri; order Beloniformes; family Hemiramphidae; genus Arrhamphus; species Arrhamphus sclerolepis. The sequence continues at coordinate 17,025,470 of JBAMYA010000008.1, forward strand.
CGCCAGGCAGCTGGGGATGATTCACAGCGGATTAATTTCACTGTGACCAGTGGCATCGCGTGTCCCACATAACCAGTGATTGAGTCATCCAGTCTGCTCGAGAAACATGTTGTGACAGGTCGCTCATAGGCTGTGGGTTTGTTTACCTCAGCTGCGCGGTTTACCCCCTGTTGCTCCACTTGATTCATGGCCCTCAACCTGTAGGGGCACCTCCATGGGCCTGTGGCTACAGCCATGGAGAAAGGTGGGTGTCGGGGTCCGGAGAGCAGATGACTCACTGGTTCCAGGAAGAAGCCATGGGGGTGACAGGAGGCAGACTGCACAGAGAGATGAGAGCAGACTGTCTCATCTCAGCACTCGTTACAAAAAAACACACATTGGCACTGCCGCCACCATTACAGAGGCCCCCGATCTCTTATACCCAAAAACCTGGAACCGCAGCCATTCTACAGAGCTGACTGATGGCTTGTGTAATGACCAAGAAAATGGTCCAAGATTAAAAGACTTATTAACAGACTCACTGCAGCATCCCTTTCTGATAGCCTTCCCCACTAGGATTACCACTGTGATTTATGGATTTTTAATGTGGTCATAAGTAGAGGCAATCATAAAGATAAAAGATAGCAATTGAGGACTTTTAATTACAATCTTTGTTCAAAGCATTATTTCCAGTAAGATTATCCTGCACCGCGGTGTCGCTGTGAGGACGATGGTAGCATGGCACTCCTCAAAATGAATGTAGTAATACGTGACTTAAAGACTTAAACCTCTACAGTCATACTAGCTCAAAAGAGAAAGGCTTCTGGGAGAGGAAAACGCATCTCACCGTAACATCCTGGCAGGAGGTCATGGCCAGAAAATATCGCCCATACAACTCCTTCAAATAGAGTCATATTTGATCATTTCAGCACTTTCCAACACAATACTGTCATCGGAGTGGTAATGATGACAGCAAAGTGTTCATCTCTCAGTGTGGATTTCTGAGAAGCTCTGACTAAAATTCTTCACTGTTGATTATTTTTTTTCTTTTCCAGATGCTTCTTTTTTCTTTCCACCATGTCAGTGGCATGCATTCGTTTTGACACCCTCTGTCATCAATTCAGAGCTTTGTATTGCAAATCAAAACCCAAAATCTGAGAATCAAAACAGGACCAAAGATGAACAAAAGATCCATCTTGGGACCAAAAGCAGGCTGCGACAGATATCAGTGTCAGAAGTTTGGAGAAATCGAGTGTGGCGGCCTGTCGCTGCCTCTTCGATCTCTATTAGCTAACTGACCAACAGGAACGTACCATGAAATATTTATTAGCTTATTTAATTGGGTCAAATTTCTGTTTATTTGTTTTATCAAAACAGGTCTCTCTTGTAAATGAGATCTTGGATCTCAATGAGACAACCTGTATAAATAAAGGTCAAATTTAAAAAAAAATAACGAAAACATCAGTGCATCGACACAGCTCAGTAGCCTAGCAACAACAGTGGAAAAACTGAAAGAAAAATGTGCAATGCAAATAAAGACACTTGTGCAATGTGACTTGAATTAGTCTTGTAAGACTATAAAAATCGCACAGTGTGAACCCCGCACTGGGGTCCAAGTCTTTAACTGTTGAAGATGAAGCCGGTTTAAACGACCGTTGTTCCTCATATACGGCCGTCTTATTTGTTTACCATAAAGACTACTCTGTCATCATCATTTTAAGCCCTCTGAACCCTCTCTACAAAGACTGATCTGATTGGCTCCCCAAGATGTATGAGCATTATTAATGAGCTTCAGGGAAGGGTAGCTAGACAGACCTGCTGAGCAAATATAACTTGCTGGCGTTACGTGAATTTAAAGCTTCAGTTGGTAGTGAACAGATAAGGTATTCTGAGGTGTAAAACTGCTGACTCCTGACAGATAGATTTCACAAGTTCGTAGTGGCTGTAAATTATTGAGATTACTTTCTTTGAGTTTGTGAATAAGAATAATCTGGAACAAAGATTTCATCACGTCTGGACCACTTAATTAAAAAGAAAAATTTCAAATAAAATCATGTGCAGGCCAAATTAGCGAACCAATCTCGCTTCATTATACTCCTCATCATCAACCTGAAAATATCCGAATATCATCAAGCATGATTAAGACATTATTGTTTCTTGTTTTCTTCCTCAATGAAGCTCTCATTAGCTTCTGAATTTTTCTCATTTGGAACACCTGCATTTTTTTTTCCACCCCCTAAGTGCGGCTCAACCAACCTTCTCCATGAAATAATCAGTTTGTGTGAAACTGTCATTAAGGGTGGATAGAAGGGTCAGACACCACAGATGGCAGCAGCTTCCTGCAAATGAGCTCTGATTACAAGAGGTGGCAGGTTTCACTCTTCTCATCATTTCTGTCTTTCACGCCATTAGGCAAACACAGTGCGAGGGTCACAACACCTGAGGACATTTACATGGTAGATTTACCTCATCTTGAGTAACCTTGAGCTTTTAGTGCACCGCTGCACAGACTGTCCCCTCAGCTTCATTTAGAAAAAATATGACAACCTCATTTGAGTCCACGTTGGCACCGCGCTAGGTGAGCGATTGGATAGATGTGTTATTTTTGGCTCGTTCATCATACCAGGTGCTCTCGCCCCCTGATCCTCGCGTTGGAAGGCAGAGTCTGTGAAAATGAAATCAGGTTCCTGCTGCTGTGCTTTCATCAATATTTAAAGCTCTAACTCATTTCAGAGCTGATTTCTCGCCGACTGGGGAGCTCTCGGCTTCTGCCAGACTGAGGGAAGCACAGGTCCTACAAAGAAAGGCCGTATTGATCTATTAACAGTTGAAGGAGAGGAAGCCAACAGCATAGTTCAAACACCGCACACATGCTGCCTCCCACAAAGTGAAGCCCCTGTAAACACAACCTGTCTGTCCCAGCTGCTCGACCTATATTTTCTGTTGAATAGGCTCTGTTTTTTTTTTTCTTTCTTTTTATTTGGCTCAGTCAGAAAAGAACTAACTGAAGTGTCCTTTTTTTGACTCTTTTTCTGTTTTCAAGGTGTGAGACGACCTCCAGAGCTAGAGAGGACCAACCACAGTGTCCACTACACCCTGCTGATAGCTTGTGTCCTGGTGGCCTTCGTCCTCGGGGCCTTTCTTTCTGGCTTCCTGGTCTCGTGCTACTGCAACCACACGGGCCGCAAGACCAAGAAGTTGTCCAAAGATCCGGAAGCTCCGATCCCACACGCCCTGTCACTTCGCAGCCTGGCCAAGCTCAACGGCCTCCTGGACAGCCAGAGTAAGGAGGACAAGCTGGAGGTGTCATCTCCAAAGATTTACAATTCCTTCTTCACCAACAGCAAGGAGCACCACCCACCGAGGAGAAACGGCCATCACGGAATGACGATGGGAGACCTGGTTCATCCTCACCATCACCACCACCTCCACCACTCCTCAGAGCTGTCTGGCCTGCCGACACCAGACTCAACCCCAGAACTGCCCATCAAGAGCATGAAAGCCTTCAAAAACCAGTGGGAAAAGAACCAGAACTGCAACAACGCCAAGGAACCAAAGTCCCACAACATTGGCTCCAGGCCAAGTTCAGCCCTTCTTCACCCGCAGGTCTTCCCCTACTCTCACAGCTTGTCAAACGCCCAGCCAGTGGTCGGTCATCTGCATCCAGAGGAGCGCAAAATCCACAACTTGGACCGTGTCTTATCACAGCCTTACCCCGGTTACTCTCAGAAGGTGATGGAAGTAACGTCGCTGGATGAGCTTCTGAAGCACATTCATGAGGCGAGCAGCAGCAAGAGCTCCCAGTTGATGAGCCCGTCAGGTCTGATGGCCAGCGGCGGTGGAGGACAGCTCGCCTTTGCCAATCGTATTCAGCCTCAGATCCCTGAGACGGAGTCAGCCCCCTACTACAGCTCATCCACATTACCCCGGGACAGCCTCACTCGCCGCATGGACGTCCCCCCTGACATCCCCCCGCACCACCAGTCCACCCTGGAGAGGAGGCACTCTTCCCAGCGTCACTCACTGATTGCTGCAGCCACCAAAATGCCAAGTGCAGGTGCAGTAGGCGGAGGAGGAATGATCCCCCGCCAGCACAGCTTCAGCCAGCGAAACAGTGGGGTCCATCAACCACCTCCCCTTCTGGCACGAATGAACTCGACGGGCAGCGCCTGCGAAGTTCACTACCCTCTCATCCCAAACGGATACCTGTCACGCCAGCACAGCTACAACGGAGAGCAACAGGAGGTGCAGCACAGGGGAGCCATTGTCCGCCGGGCGTCCTCTCTCAAGCCAGACGTCCCTCCTAAACCTCTGTTCATACCTGCCACATCCCCAGTCAACGAACAGGGAAAGTTCAACTACTGAGGAGCTGCACTCCTGGACTAGAAGGCGTCAGCTCTATGTACATCCTCTGTAAGGAACTTTCCTCTGAGGACGTGCTGTCGGTTTAAGGTTGCAGACCTTTACCAGAAAACAGCAAATCTGTGTGGCAGCAAGTCTCAACATGGACAAGAGCCTCAACCAAATTATTATTATTTTTTCCTCTTTGTTTTTGTCGTCCAACGAATATCTTTGTACCATATTGGTATTGTTCAGCAACTTGCTTATTATTGAACCGCTGACTTGGGTGACTCAACACCCCACTACCTTAGGCTGCCAATGTCCTCAATGTGGATTTATGATGCAAGTTGATGTTGGACAAACTGGACACTTTAGTCATCTTGAAGACTTCAAAGCCAGAGCCTCTTGCAACGCTTCAGTTCATGCTTTTGCTTAACCCTTTTCTGATGTAGTGTTTGTATCCAGTCCCCAGCCACCCAACCCTCGACTGTGTTTATATTATGCATGTGTGTGTATATATGTGTGTGTTTATATCCACACCGTATATGTATACATATACATATGCAGTATGTGTAACCTGTGGTGAAAGTTGGAAAAATTCCCCTGAAAGTAGTTACGTCTTTGCCTTACTTATACTCTTTCATCTTTTGGGCATATCAAACGATCCCCTTCTCCCTAACCTAAATATCTTGGGGAAACCATCATGCAGGTCATCGACAGTTTGTCAGTTGACTAAACACACTGTTCTAGTCGGTACGACAAAGGAAATACTTCAACAAAGCAGCTACACTTACCTTTCTCTCTTTTCCCCTCTCTTGTTTCAACCAATGTCAGGTCATAAGAGACAAATCCAGAATGTTTCTTTTAGATTGGTGCTTCACAAATCTGGTGGGTCTAGAAAAACAGTATTAACAACGTGGAACGTTTTGGACCCAAAGACGACACGACAAATCACCGCCGTCTGGCATTACGAGAGCGAACGTGAAACATACAACAGACTGCAGCTATTATAATTAACGTTGTGACTATTGGTTGTAAATAAAGAAATAATTACTAGCCAAATTTTAACTGTATGTGTAAATGTGTGCCTTATTTAATAATAGTGTGTGATATGGGGGTTAGGGGACGAAGTGAGGCTCAGAGGCGACTATGCGGCAGTATATTCTTAGATGTTAATTGATCTCCCGTGGTCATCGATACGTGTCATACGACATCTGTTGTATATTTTGAAGAGTTTCATTCCAGAATAAGTTTTGACATTTGTCACATTTTCATATAAATGAGAATGTTTGGGAAAAAAAAAAGCAAAAGAAAAAACCTGTTATTAACCTGTTAGCAGTCCATCCCAGAAATGCCTAAAACACCTGTAAAAGTCATCCTTGAATTAAAGTAGATGCTGTTCTTGAACCATTTGGTGAACATGCAAAGGTTTGTTCTCTCCGTAAAAGTAGCACTCTGAATGGACTTACTGAAGATGGAACACCCAAAAAACTTTGATTTTTGCACGAGGGTACACACTCGTCACACCGCGGATTCTTTTGGCCAGTAATTATGCATAATTTTGGAATGAAACCCTTCATTTCTCTTTTTTTATTTAAATTTCTTTTTCTGTTTTTCATCCCAAAAGTGTGAGCCTGCAGATTTTTCGGCGGGTAATGTTGGCCAGCCCGAGGTTTGGCCGTCTCTGTGTTATGTTACTTTTTACTGGATGCCACTTTCCCTGTAAGTGCTATTGCTTCTTCTTTTTTTATTTTATTTTATTTAAATTTTTCTTGGGTTCCTAAAGGAGAAATGTGCAGTTTCTCTGTAGTCATCACCTACCAGCTTGTAGCCATTGGAGAAGTCACGTTTTAACTGTTGGAGACATCAAGAAGTGTTATTTCACTCCAACCGTGCAGAGAAACAATTGTTAAAATATCCATTTTAGTTTTGTGCTTCTAGAATGATCACCCCTGTAGGTTTTGATCTACCCGTTTTCAGCAGGTGTCAGCTTTCAAAACGCAGAGAAGTGCAATGAACTGTGATCCGACAGCCTGAGATTGTGTCTTGGATCTCGGGAAGTGATGGTGAAGTGTGTTCACAGATGGCTGCGCCTACAACGTCTACATGTTCTGAGGATTCCTCCTCGGGGACGGTGATGCCAGTCGGCCCTGCCACAGAAATATCATCCCTTCCAAACCCGCCACTGTTGCACTTTTCAGGAGAGTCACTTCGGCCGCGCTTGACTGGAACCCAGGACCAGTTCTGTGAAAAGAACACCGCGCTATTTACTGGTGTTTATTGATTAAAATCACCCTGAGCTCATTTGACCCTGTGTAAAGTTTACCATTCATGCTCCATTCAGTAAATGAAGAAAAATATAGATAAATCAAATGTTGTTGTTTTTTTTATTCTAGGAGAAGACTGTTTGTTTGAATTTGGATATAAGCAGAAAGCAGAGCATTAAATAGGTTTTCAGAAAAGAAATGCAAAACATCTAAGTCAAAGTTTAGGGGGCAGTATTTTCTAATTAGCCGATAATGTTTGGAGGGTGTTGGACGTTCTCACCTCTAAAATCAGTATTTTTTTTATTTGGTGTAAATACATATCTACACAGGGTCTCATTGATTCAGTATTGTTTGTTTGTTTGTTTTTGTTGTCTGTTTTCCAGACTTCGCGTTGACTTATGAATTTGGTCTCTCAGAATACCATTGTATGTCTCTTATACTAGGAATAAATAAAATGGAAAGAATGCATATGTGTCAGTGGTACGAACATCAAAATGATGTGTATCATTCCTTTGTTCCAGAGCCGATACAGGAAAACAATCTTTTTGTTTATCAAATGAGGGAGAAGAAATTTAAAAAAGGTAATTGTTTTTAAATCAGCACAAAGCAACTTTTGGCTACTTTTAGCTCCCTATAGGCAATGGAGGTTCAGTCACTTCTACAATACTGTCCAATCGTGGGAAGAATCAGCCATCGTAGCTCAAAAATAGTGGCGGTAGATCTCACAATGAGACTGGAGCAAAGGTGAAAGAAGAGTTTTACAACCAAAGACAGCTGCTACAGATAACAGCAGTGTCAGAAATTTGGAGGAACGATCTCAGAGTGTGGCGGCCTGTTGCTGCCTCTATGGTCTCTGTCAGCTAACCAATGAATGGGAACTCGCGTGAAACGACTAAATCATCGGTGCATGTACTAGCACAGTAGCCTAGCAACAGCAGCGCCAGATACAACTAGCAGCAACCTGCTAATGACAGTGACGGTGCATTTACAGATTGAAAAATTCTCTGATTTCTTTTGTAGCCACGATTCAACATATGTTCAATCACACAGTGTAGCATGCTGTAATTTAATTATTACCTATTTCACGTCATAAAATGGAATTAATCTTATAAGACTAAAAATTCCTACAGTGGGAACCCGACATGAAGTGTGATATATGCTCCAACATAGCAACTACACGCGTAATCTAGGTACAGAAGCCTTAACCTGCTTGGTGTTTTATATGTTTAATTGTTGTGTCACAGTTTGGGTTATTTTTTATTCCTTAAATAACAGAGGAAATGAAGCTTATTTTATGTGAACTGAAGCTCTGTGACCAAATATCATCGTTGATGTGACGAAATAAACCAGGATGGGAGACCGTGAGACCTAGATGCTTCCTAAATGTTATCAAATATTTCTTTAAATCTGGATTTACTTCGGCACATTTAAATCAGCCGAGGAGGAGGAATAACTACTGTTTTTAGAATAACTACAAATGTAGATGTCACTGCTGCTGTCTTCATTCACCAGTTTGGAACTGGGTTTATTTGAGCTGTGTCACTCTTGTACAATTTCCCAGTCGTGTCAGGAAACTCCATAACTTCTGCCAGCAACTCCATGGAGGTGTAGCTACACAGTAAACCAGCCAATCGGCACACGGCTTATTCATCACGACAACAACCAATCAGAGCATAGTCTGTTTAATCACTGATGAGCAAAACCATAGCAAGATGGCGGCCCCATCGCTCGTCAGCACCAATAGGCAGTAGCGGTCGATGCGGCGTCTACTCATTATAATGTCTATGAGCAAAACAGCTCTTTCTCGAGAAAAGAGAGTCACAGAGATTTGATTGGCTGTGTAAAAATACACATCATTTTTGTTTAAAAACAACATTAAATCCCCTATTTAGAGACCTCAGAAAACATATTTAATCAGCCAGTTAATGTAGCTTATTGGACCTTTAAATGAAATTTATTTTTAACACGGAAAAAAAATATGCAGGGATATAAACAAATGGAACAATGTTTTTAAATGTTGTAACAAGGCGCCTGTTATTCAAAAAAGAAAAAAAGGTCACAGTCATGATGACACTAACTATGGTGAAAGTATTGCCAAATGTTTTTAGAGTAAATGGCTGCAAAATCAGACCTGCAAACAAAGGATCATGTTTCTAACACAGAACAGGAAGTGGTGGTGCTTTCTGCTGCAAAGTTGTTTTGTTTTCTTTTCTTTTGCTCAGTTCACATAAATTTTCTTTGGAAAACTTAGAGGCGCAGTTGATGCAAATGAATGCGTCTAACGTAACAACAGTATCCAGTTAAAACTGACATTGTGCTTCTATCTCACGACATTTGAAAACGGTTGTTTTCCTGAAGTACACGCTTTCACCTTAATACGTCTGCACATACTAAAATCATGTGCTTGTGTGCCTCATTTTTTATAGAGAGCGTATGCGTTTAATTTCTGAAAAAATATGCAGATTATTAAATGGATGTCATGAAATAACTCGGCAACAGAATCAGGAAAGGTGCACTCAAGATGCCACAAAAAAGGTGCAATGTCCACCTTGTAATAACAGTGTTTATTCCTCTGAAAGGGTAAGTAAATATAAATACATGCATGTGTATCATGGAGATTTAGTTAGATTAAATCTATAGTGAACATCCATCCATCCATCCATTTTCTATACCCGCTATTTCCTGTTCAGGGTCACGGGGGTCTGCTGGAGCCTATCCC
>JBAMYA010000008.1:17044540-17060497 GCA_037176975.1 Arrhamphus sclerolepis
CTTCCCCCCCAGCGAGGTGACATTCCATGTCCCCATAGCCAGAGTTGTTGTCCTGGGATTGGGTCGTCGGGGCCCCCACCCTCGACTGCCACCTGAATCACACTGCACCATCAGCCCCTTATGGTCCTTCCTGCAGGTGGTGAGCCCACTTGAAGAGGTGCCCACGTTGCTCGTTCGGGCTGAGCCCGGCCGGGTCTCACGGGCAAAGACCTGGCCACCAGGCACTTGCCTGCGAGCCCCAACCACAGGCCTGGCTCCAGGGTGGGGCCCCGGTAACGCCAATCTGGGCAACCTACATGACTTTTCTGTTGTATTTCTCATAAGGGGTTTGTGAACCACCCTTAGTTTGATTCGTCACCTGCAGGAAGAGGAGGAGGAACTGCAAACCTCATTATTCAAAGTGGTGGCGAGGCTTGGTCTAATTTTGTCCTAAAAAGGACTCTGACTGTTGGTTCCACTCAATCAGGGGAGTCAGTTTAAGTAGCCTTTCCAGCCACGACCCTTTAATCCTACTGCTGTGTGTGGGAGCAATTGGTTGATTTTAGAATCAGGTAAATACAACTACAAACTTATAACATTTTTTTTGCCACCCTGCTTTTTTTATCAGATAAACAAGAAGCCAAAAAGAAAAGAAAAGAAACCAAAAAACAAAAACGTCAGTAACACATTAAGATGCAAAGAGGTGCTGTGAATCAGCCGTGATGAATCGACCTCTGTAAAAATGAACTTTTAATATCTTGTGTTCCGTACTTTTCTTCCATTACTCAGTCGAGGGACCTCAGATAAATGCTGAGAACGATTTTCTTGGTTAAACAAATTTAGTCTGTAATTTTGGTCTGTGTTTTTCTCTTATATGACAGCCGTCATTGCTACAGCAAGAAAAATACGTCAGCACTAATAAATACATGTTCCAGATTATACACAGCATGAGAATCAAGGTACTTTCTTCTCTCTAAGTATAACGGGCGATAAAGCAGTAGAGTGAGGCGGGTCTCTCACTCTGACAGAGATGCTTTAGTTATTGATTGCAACTGTTATACAGCCTCAACTGAGTAATTCTTGAAAGCAAAGTGGGATTAAAAGGCCCAGAGGAGCTGCTGCCTTTGTTTTCCAAAAGTCCTGTTCTTCAGATCAAGTCTCAGGGTGCAGCTAACATCTGTCTGCTGATAAATGAGCCCCTCCAAAAGCCTGTCTGCCTTAAACAACCACAGTGTGATGCTGTTCACTCAGAACGATGCAAGATGTCCATATGTCATCACAACAGCAAAGTTACATTAGATAATCTGTAAATAATGCAAGTGCAATGCATGTTATGTCAGGGCTCATTTACCAGCGATTTAATCTAGCTTTTAACCACATCTCAAGGAGGGAGTTGCAGTATTATTCCATGGTAATGACTTTTTTTTTTTATATCTCATATTACTGGAAAGGATATCATTTTTCTCTGTGTTACAAGGCTGCTTCAGATCAGGTTTGGGGACATTTGTCCAGGTTAAGGGACTGAACTTTGACAGTGCTACTCGAACATCTTGATTCTTTCATTTTCAGCTATTCTGATGTCGACCATCTGCTGCGTTCGGGATCACTGTGCTGTTATATGACCTGGTTTCACCAAGCTTTGGCTGTCAGACAGATGCCCTCACATTCATGGTCAGTTCAATGACACCAAGGTATCTAGGTCATAAATCCAAAACCATCACCCCTCCATGACCGTGCGTCACCGTGGACGACCAGATTCACCTTTGCAAACCTACATTTTTCTTTCATCTTGGCAACCCTTCCAAAGTCATCCTCTCACTGCGCCGTCATGAGCTTTAACATTTAACATGATGACTGAGGCCTGTAAAATCTGAGACGTAGCTCTTGGGATTTTTACAATTTCTCATTACACAATCCGACCTCTGAGTGACCTTGCTGGGGCATCCACTCCTGTGAAGAGAAGCTCCTGTCTTCATTGCCTTCATTGCAGATCCTCCCTCTAACTGCAGAATGAAGGGCTAGAAAATGTTTGGAAATGACCGAATAAAAGCTTCTTGCACACTAAAAGTTACAACCACACCGCTGTGCACTGAAACTCCTTCATTTTAATAACCTACAATGAGCAAATGGCATGCTCAGCCCAGCATGAAGCTCTGCGACCTTCCCAGCGCACCACAATCTAACTAGACTGAACTTTGAACAGACACAAGATGCACGAGGTATCCATGCAAGATGATGACTGACCCGCGATGAAACGTTGAACCGATCACTTCCTGTACCTACATTCTGCTTCTCATCGCTGTTTCTTACAGCTGCATCTGTCCCACACATACAAATGAAGTTAAAACCCACAATTATGTTCTTCATGTCAAAATGTAGTACATTTAAACAAGGAATTGACCAAAGTGCTGTACAAATGCAAAGATAAAACAATGTCAGCAAGAAAAAAAAATTGAACAATAAACCTGATGCAATAAAAAACAGTAAATAAAGTATGCGTGTGATTATACCCCAACAATTTGCTCAACTAGGACAAAGGAAAAAGAAAAAAACTAATGCTTTCAGGAGACCTTTGAAATGCTCAAGCATGTTTTAATAGTTTTAATATTAAAAGGTAAACTGTTTCAAAGACTTAGGGGGCCACCACAAAAAATATTCCATCCCCTCAGAGTTTTAGTCCTGGAGCAGCTGGTTGGTAGACTTCTGAGCTCTTACTGGAGTAGTACCAGTAGTATGTAGGGCGTTGGCAAGTCTTTGAAACACTTAAAAACAAGTAATAACAGTCTGATCTGGATCCTGAAATAGACAGGAAGCCAGTGTAAGGAGGCCAGAACAGGAGTGATGTGATCAGATAGCTTTTTTCCTGTCAGAAGGTGAGTTGCTGGATGTTGTACAGCTACAGTTAAGACTGATTAAGACCAATAAATAAAGAATTACAATAATCTAGACAAGATGTAATAAAAGCATAGATAACTCCTGTGAATGGGGGTAAGTTAAGGTAAACCTCAACTGAAAAAAGCTGGACTGCTGAACTTATCTGTTAATAAAATTTAAATACGCCGTCATAAATGCATTTAGGACTTTATGTCCTATTGGGAATAAAATATGGGTTTATGAGGTTCGCAGATCATTGCATTCTATTTTCATCTACTTCGTACACCACATCCTAACTTGTTTTTGGAATTGGGGTTGTAGTAACTGGGGTTTGCTAGATGTTAAGACAAACTTCCTTACTGAGGAATCCAGCTTTTTGTTGGAGTTTTTCTTTGATATCATTCCAGCTGGGTTTTATTTCTTATTCAATGCAGCATCAATAGAACCATGAAGCCATCTTCACATCTGAACTTCTCTGAACTCACTGCCAAGAGCAACAGCCACCATTACTGCCTCAGATTAAATATGAGCCCAGTGGATTGACTTTATCTTTTCAGGAAGATTATTCCATCACTGGCTAGTAAAAACCTTAGTATCTAGCAACAACGCTACATTTGATTTTTCACACTAATTACTTTGTGAAATATCCCTTATGCGATATTGGACACTAAACAGTTTGGTCCCCATTGTGACCAGCTGGAAGTTGGACTCCATCAGGGCTGCCATTCGTTACTAATCATGTTCATAACTCTTATGGACAGAATTTCTAAGTGCAGTCAAGAGGCGGAGGGGGTCCCATTTGGTGACCTCAGGATTACATCTTTTTGCAGATGTTTTGGTCCTTTTGACTTCAATGAGCTCCAGTCTTTATCTCGAGCTGAAGTGGTTGAGTCAAATGTGAAGCAGCAGGGTTCAGAATGTCATTTCAGTTTAGTATCCACCACTACTGAAACAGCAGCATCCTTGGTTCATGAATATACCTATATAATACCATATACCTCCAGCAGCTACATCACCACTACAAAAGGGCAGTTCTCTCTGGACAGCCCTCCATCCATTATCTAGCCCAATGTCTTCCTGTTTAGGTCAAAGAAATCTGCTGGAGTGTGGGAGGAAACCAGAATACCAGGAGAAAACCCACACAAGCACAGACAGAACATGCAATGACATGCAGACTTCCCACACAACACTGCAAAGATATTCTCCGATATATACAATGGATTCTTCAGACTCTAGAATTGTCATGAGTTGAGAGAGTGCTTTGGTACGCTCTTAAGCCCAAACAAAAAAATCTTATCAATTTGTTAATCCATCCACTATCTATTTCTGCATAGATCTCACCCAGTATGGGGCTAATCTGAGATATTAATGGGCTGAAAAATGGGGCCGCCTATGGGATTATAAGCTTCATATTGGCCTTATGTGTTTGGCTGTTGTTGAACTGAGATAAGACATCCACTTTGAGTTCACATGGGATCAATATGGAATCCCATATGGGGGGTTAGGGTTATCTTTCAGTCCATTTATGTCTCAGATGGGTGAGGAGGAAAGAAAAACATTCTTCTTCAGCACTGCTGTTTATGTTCACCTTGGAAGGCTTTAAGTTCAGTTGCAAAAATACTTTGTCATGTAACGGAGGTAGTGGAGGTCCCAAACACAGGAGAGCAGACAGGAGTCAGGAGTAATTAAAGATGTGATATTTAATGAAACAAAAAAGACTGCCAGGGCAGGAAAATCCAGAGTAAAATAAAACCAGAACCCAAAATCCAAAAAGCTAAGCAAAAACAAGAACAAAAACTCAGGACAAGGTAAGGGGGAAAAATAAAGTTTCCAGACAAAACAAGACTCAGACTTGGGAAGCAAACAGGGCAGACTAGCAAGGAGGACAATATAAAGGGGAAGGAGCTGACCAGACACAGGTGAAACACATAGGGGAAACGAGGATCAGGAAAGTCAAACAGAATATAACTAGACACAGACAGGACTTCAAAATAAAACAGGAAGTAAAGCTGACAGAAACAGAAACGGTCAGGGACAAGAAAACAAGAATCCAAAACACCAACACTGAACAAAACCCAGATCCTAACAATAACTAAACACCAAATCATTACAAGCTTAAGTCAAATAATAAGAGCAAGATCCTAAGATTGAGTGAAACGCTCAAAAAGCAAGTTTGGGCAAGTAAAAATACATTTATTAAGCCAGAGATTAAAATAGAGGCGTGAACAATGCATGAGTCAGCTCTGGAGTGGACCGAGTCACAAAGTTGGTTAAGGGACTCTCTTATAGGACCTAGTACATCTTTTTTTATTTTACAATGTGCACCACACAATTATAAAGCATAATAATTGGAGAGGCAGTAAGGGCTGCCATGTTTTCACCTTTAGACCTTATCAGTTCACTCATACTTCAGTCATCCAAAGGACACTTTTAAGACTTTGTGTATTTCTAATTGATTGATTGTTTAAGCTACACTTTCACACACCAGGCATATCACCTGCAGTTGAACTTTCCTGGTTCTTAGTTCTTTACTTTTAGCTGACAGTTTTATTTAATGCTCTCTTCCTTTAGTTCTTTCTGCCTGCATGTCCTACACACACCCTGGCTTTGGCACATGCAGCACTCTTGCCTTCCTTACATACACAGGAATAGACGCCTTTCATACAAAATATAGCATACGTAGGTAAACGAATACAACTCCTCAGTGTTTTAACCACCTCAAGTCATAACTCCCTTCAGTGCCTCGGTCTCAATCCAAAGCTGGGTGGGATTTATGCAGATATAGGTCGTGGGTGGATTAACCTTTTGACAATTGTAGGAAGTGGAGCTCGAACGATGTGATGGGCATTTTTCATAATCTTCTGTAGCTCTTACTGAGATGTGGATCACTAAAAAATTTGAAGATGGAGACCTGGTCCACCGCCTTTCCGTTGATATGGATGGGTGTATGTGTGCAGCCCCTCTCCTTCCTGAAGTCCACAATGAGCTCCTTGATTTTACTGGTCAGTGCACCATGTGGTCAACCTCCTCCCTGTATGCTGACTCAGTGGTGTCCTTGATGGGTCCAATCGCAGTGGTAAGAGTCAGGATGACTGGTTTCACTGATTTATCCCAGATACCAAAGTGTCCCTGGGCAAGACACTGAACCCCAGCGCTCCCAATGCCCCCTCCATTGATAGTACCAGTCAAAGGTCCAGATGATGTGGAACACAGTGATCTCCACTAATATATTTCCATTTTCTTGGCTCACTTCCATTTCCACAACTGCTGTGGAGCAACTTTTAGCTCGAGTACCAACTGCTTGACATATTTTTGGTCCTCATGAGAACTCTGTGTTTGGAATATGAATAGTATTTTTCATTCTGTGATTAAAAAACAGAATGCTGGACCACATGCAGACACACAAGCACACTCACAGTTATGACTAGCATTTCTTTAGGAGGACTCAGACTTAGAGTTGATTAAATAAAATGCAAATCCATTTGAGATTTTACACTTGACTTTTAATATAACTCTGAGACGGTGGGATGGAATTGCTTCTCATTAGTATTCAGCGGAGCACAGGCTTATGATTATAATGTCTCTTGCTGCATAACTACAGATAATGCTGGAAAATCATTTCTCAGCATGACTACACATGAGGCAGTGTCACTCAGTGGCAGGTCTGCACAGATTACTGGGCCCTCTGCAACATTATTCACAGACTGTGGCATGCTAATATTTAGAATCTTAACACTCTCATTAACTTTTTTTTTTTTTACATAGAAATTGAACAGTGACCTGAAAGGATGTGGTCGTTCTGAAACAGTATAGCCATTGCAGGAGCATGAGAAGGAGGTCATGGTGCCAATGGAGGTTCAGGCAGCTGAAGAAGTGGTGTTTAAAGTCATCACGTTTGATGTTTTTCATAGATATCATTTTGTCATTGCTATTAAAACTGTAAATATGCACTGACTTTTCAGTATTATAGCTGAACTACACCCCAAACATAGACAGCACTGAATTTCATAAACACCAACGAGAGTTATCCTGTTTAGACTTTGCTCTCGGGGTCCATCAAAATATTAGTTTAGATTAATTTATTGATTGATTTCTTTGGTTGTCGTCTCCATGGAGTAAAACAAAAATCTTCAGTTTCTTATTTTTAAGTCAGTTACATCTTCTTACTTTTGTAAGAATTTGAACTTTAGTTTCTTCTTTAAAAAGAAAAGAATAACATGCAATTTATACGAACTTGATGTTGCAGTTTATGCCCCGAATCGCAATTTTTACATTTTCTTCTAGCAAAAAGTGCATATAAAGCTCCACCTATTGCACCACATTTTTTGTGAAAAGTCACTACAAAATCAAGCATTTTTGATTGAAATAAATAAATAAAAAAAAGAAAAGAAACTGGAATGACTGTATAACACACATGAACAGGAACACACAAAAGCACCATGCCACTCCGTCTACAGCTCTTCAGTCAAGTAATTTCTTATTAATTTTAAGGAAAACACGTTGATCAAGAGAAGCTGTATCCGGATTTTTCAGAGCAGGTGACAGCAGGACACACTGAGAAAATACGCTTCATGACATTATGACCTGGACTGAACCAGAACCTTTTTTATTTTTTCTTAATTTTTATTTCAGTTAACAGAATGACTTCTTCACAGTTTCAGTTTTATTCTTAGTTTTTGTAATAAATCCGGTACTCACATACTTACCAATCACCCTTATATTGTTGTTTTTTGTTTTCTTACCTTGAGAACACACAAACACGTACAGGAAAAACATGTAAAATCCACACAGAAGTGATTTGAGGTACAACCAAACCTTCACATTACTGTGCTGTACTTCAATTGGAAAAAAAAAAGTCTTTACAATTAACTACATGCCAGCTATGTTGTAAGTTCATATTTACATGTTTTTAGAGTCTTAAATGTTCTTTCTTGGAGTCTTTGGCTGGTGAATCTTTCTGACAGCTGAAAGGATGCTGCTCAGAAAAATGTTGCTTGCTCTTTTGGTGAATTGAGCTCCGTGCGGTAGACACGGGCTGTAGGATCTCAGCAGGAGACGTTCAATCACCACATCAACCCAACAGCCTTCCTCATGATGGTGTTGACTATTTTTCAGCCATTAATGACTCTCCTGAGGTTTCCATACCTCCACACTTGCCCTTCATTGATGCAGTGTGGAGAGCTCTGCATAAAAACGAGGAAGGACCTCATTCCAAACCACTGTTCTGGCGTTGAGACCAAAGTTTTCCCCAAACATCTGAAATGCTGCAGACGATCCAGATGATGGGTAGTGGCCTGGCCTCTCTTGTCTTGTTTGGTGGCATACTCTTTGGATGTTTGACGTCAAGCTGTGATTTCTCCTTCTTTGGACGATTTACTTGCATCAGAGTTGAAAAAAAAAAAATCCAAATTAACTTAGGCCGTTTTGGGATAAATATCTTCCCGTACCTCCAGAAATCCAGTGTGTCAGATGATTCATCCATGTATTGAGTTACGTCACTTGGAGAATTCCTGATGCTATGTCCAGGACCTGGTTGAGGCAGGATGCAAAATGTTTCAGTTAGTTTTGCGTTGTTAATTTTAGTTTATATTTTTATTTCAGTTCATGGAATTATTCTTTTTCACTCTCTTTTTTTTTTTTTGTTAACTGTAATAACTCTGGCTGTGACACTGCAAAAACTTATTAAATTGATGCCACAGCGAATACACCTCATTGTATTCTATAAATGCACAAGGGACTAAGGGAAGATAAAGAACGCAAACCCAGTAAACACAAATGTCAACATTGCTGTAATTAAAACAGTCTGAAGATAATGGCTTTGCAAATGTTTTAGGGGATGGGATGCTCCACAGGGTACCTGCAGCAGAGCCTGAGAGCCTGAACAACAGCGAAGTGACTGCAGTTGGAAATACTGATAACATTTTATAGTAATTGTGTTTTACACGTATTTAGATATATATATATAAAGAAGTCTATTATCACAGTAGTATTATGGAACAAGAAATATGTGCTTCTGTGTGGTCACAGATAAGGTGAGTGTGTGACATCTGGAGCAAAGGTGCAGGTCCAGTTGATGTGTAGAGAGGTAAACCTTCATGTTACTGCTCTACAAAAAGGAGAATAGCATTTTCAGGTCTCATTATTCAATGGCCTTTAGAGTGTGGCTTTGCTAAAAATAAGGTGAACATTAGTTGAGGTGAGAATTCATGTGTTGGTTTAATTAGCTCCTGGTGTGCTGTGGGCTGCATCTCTGCAGGATGATGAGAGTTTGTTGGCAGAGCCTCATGAAGTCCATCCTGAACTACTGAGCTGGGCATTGTCCTGCTACTTCACCCAGCACATTTATACCTTATATGGACTGTACTTTTCACAGTATGAAAATGAATTATAAATATAACACATTTATCTTAATGAATAGGCATTTGGCATATTTAATCTTCAGATTGTGTTTCTTTGGGCTGATTAAATAGACTTGACATGCTCACAGACACATTGGAAAGTGCGCCAATTTTTTTGTTGAAGGCAAGGTGGTTGCACTTTGACGCTATGTCAGGTCCAACCTTTTCCACTATCCCTTGAACACTTCATTGAACAGAAGACATGGAGTTAACTGCAATAGTCAACTCTTTCCAGGCCCTGTCCCTTGCTCGTACCTGCAAACCAGAACAGAGCACCACTTGTTCCACTTCATTTACGATTTACTCAATTTCAGTGAGTCTGGACAAAGTTTTAGTTAGTTTTTTTAGCATCCACCACAGGAAGGCAATCAGGATGAGGGTGTAGCTCTGCATAACACAACCCCAATTCCACAAGAAAGTGGACGCTGAGACAAGAACGGGGTGAATTACAACACCAGCAGGCTCGGAGCTGCACATGGACAGTACTTTAACCTATATAGACTGTGTGTAAACAGTTCAGGTGGCTATTAATTTTCTTTTGACACCACTCCTTTCTTTTCAAATGGATAAAGAACAAGACTGGGCAAGATGAACCCGCAACTCACGTGATCTCCAAACCTTAAACTTGTAAAACCACGACTCCAGCTAAGCTGGCAGCGCTAGCAAGCAAACAAACTTTGAAAAATTCCCTTTGAGACACGAGGTCGCACTGAGGACAGAGCAAAACTGCTGCAAAACTGGACTGTGCCGCTCCCGTTGCCTGCGCGACAAAACCTTTAAACGGCAACCTTATATCTGCAGTAGGTTTTTAGAGAAAAAAGTCACAGATTTACAGATGTGTCATGAATGAAGTCCATTTCGTTTATGGCGACTAATGCCGGGTTCACATGGTTTTTACAATCTTATAAGATTCATTCAAGTCACATTACACCTTATAAAATCAGTAGATAATTAATTCACAGCGTAATTTCTTCATTAGCAGATTGCTGCTAATGTGCTAATGCACTGATGACTCTAAAGTTAGCGTTGTCATAGTGATGGTGTGGTGAAAATAAAATAAATAAAACCAAGAAAAAGTAGTGTCTTTCTTCTTTATTTCAGCTGCAGGTTTTTTTCTTTCAGTTTCTCCATTGTATGTGGTACTGTTGTTGCTAGGCTACTGTGCTGTGTAGATGCTGTGTTCCTATTAGCTGGTTAGCTGACCGAGATCGTAGAGGCAGAGACAGGCCGTCCTCCAAATTTCTGACACTGCTGATGTCTGTCTCAGCCCGTCTTTGGCCACAAGACGGTTCTATCTTTCATCGCTGCTAATGTCTCATTGTGAGATCTACAACCACCGTTTTTGAGCTATATGGGCAAGTTTTCCCACGATTGCCCCTTTTGTCTGAGACCACCAAAATCGACCACCAACATCCCCCACCCACCTTTCTTGTTTTTTGGCATTTCATTTCTTTTTTCTCTTGCATGGACGAATGGATGTTTTAATTTCCCAGCATCAGCCCACTTTTTAAACGCATCACCCTCTTGTTTAAGCAGACTGGAGATTAAATATGAGCCCTCTATACAGTTCTATCAAGCGTGAAATCAGTCGTCCAGTTCCAATCTCCCTCTAAGATTAGCTGGTCATTACTATACTTTTCTAACTCAAAATGTGAAGTGAAACACACACACACACACACACACACACACACATCTACCATTTTATACTTGGTGCACACTGGCTGCACAAAAGGCTACACCCTCAATTTGAATCTCTACCACCAATAACCTTCCTTTCACCAGGTTATTATGTGATAAAGTACTATGTGATTCTTTCTTCTTGTAATGAGAAAGTTGATCTCCTTCGTGTACGTGAACCTATAACTCGTCAGCTGAGTGATGAGCTGTATTGTAAGCGAGAAAAAGTCAGCTTCCTGTAAATCAAAAACATCAAGCTTAAACTGTTTTTTTTTTACCAACAGTCTGTCAATACTTTCTCATTATTGTTCTTTTCTCCAAAGAAAAAGGAAGAAAGAAGAGTTCTACCTGTGAACTGTAACACTAATGTTTATTTCAATGACTTTGATTTCTTTATAGCTTTGCATCTACCCTCTTTTCCCAGACCTCTGATGTGTTTTCAAGCTTGTAATTCTTCTCATCTAACATATCAAGCCCGGAAGATCAATGTGGAAAGTTTCCTGTATCAGGAAAATAATCTTAAATTTTCACTGACCTTCCGAAAGTTTCATCCAAAAATAAAGTAATTTCATCCACTGTGTACAGATCCATGTTGCACGGTGGATTATAAATAACAGAAGCTGAGCCTGACTCAGTTTCATTTTATGTCCTTTGAATCTGAAAAACAACTTTCCATGCTCTGCCCTTTACAGTTCCTGTTAGAAAGGCTCAAACAGAAAGGGGACAGCTGAGATGAAAAATGCTGGAATGCTACAGAGGTTTGTCATATTTTGTCATATTTTGGTTTGTCTTTTTGCCTGTCCAGCACTTTGGTCAGCTGTTGTTGTTTTTTAAAGTGCTTTATAAATAAATGATTGATTGATTTAGATTCTTTGCAATATTAGTTTATTACCAAGTTTATTACTTTCACCTCCCTTTTGTTGTAGTTTTGAAAATTGGCAACACCTCCTGGACAGATATTAACAGCCTCAAGTTTGGCTTGCTAGTTGGACTGCGGCGACGCACAGATCACTCAGATTATGTGTTTCTGACTTCCTGTAAGCCATTTCTTGAATGTTATCCTCTGTAAACCTGCATTTAAGTATTTTGTGTTGTTGTCACTGATATTTAATCTGGCTAGTTTTTCTTTTCTTGCTACATTCTGAGTCATGCTAGCAGCATTAGCAGTTAACTTCATATTTAAAATGGTTTCATTCCTATCTCACAGATCGTCAGTTTTATGTAAGTATGGATACATGCTTCTCAAGAACCCATGAAATCCACAGTGGGGTTCCCCAAGGTTCAATATTAGGCCCATTAGTTTTTAATCTGTACATGCTGCCACTTGAGGACGTCATCAGGAGACGACGTTGGTTTTCACAGCTATGCTGATGATGATTTATATCGCCATGTCTCCTGATGACCTAGAACCAGTTTATGTTCTATTAAACTGTATTTTAGAGATTAAATCATGGATGGCAGAGAACTTCTTACAACACAACCAGGACAAAACTGAGGTTTTACTTATCGGTCCTGAAAAGAAGAAAGAGATCATTTTACCAAAACTGCAAAATTTTAAATCTTCTCAGTGTGTGAGAAACCTGGGTGTTCTTTTTGACTCTGAGTTGGACTTAAGTCCTCACATTAAAAATGTAACAAAAACAGGTTTTTGTCATCTTAAAGATATAGAGTCCGCCCATTTCTCTTTCTTGCCACCACGGAGGTGCTGATGCTTTTATCTCCAGTAGAATAGACTACTGTAACTCTGCTCTCTGGTCTTCCTAAAAAGAGGATTTCAAGTTTACAATTCCAACAGAATTCAGCTGCTCGTGTGCTGACCAGGACCAGAGGGCAGGACCACATTACACCAGTTTTGAAATCACTGCATTGGCTCCCCCTTGTGTTTCAGGATTGATTTTAAGGTTCTTTTATTCATTTATAAATGTCTTAATGGCCTTCTTATTTATCTGACCTGCTTTCAAAGCATGAGCCCTCGCAGAACCTGAGGTCCTCAGGTATCAGCCTTTTGATTGTTCCTAAAGTCAGAACAAAAACCTACAGCGAGGTCTCGTTTCATCATTGTGGCCCCAGACTTTGGAACACCCTGCCTGGGGGCCTCACGGCTGCAGAGACTGTTGATGCTTTTAAAAAGAAGCTCAAGACCTTCCTGTTTAACTTGGCTTATAGCTAAATTTCATTTATCAGTTATTTTTACTTTATTTAACTTTTATCTATTTAACTGGTATTTATTTATTCTATTTCCTCACTTGTTTATTAGTCTATTTTAACTTAAATTTAATCTCATAGTCGTTCATTTATGTATTTATTCATTTCTTCGTTGTTCTTATTGGTTTTAAGTTCATTTGAAGTTTTATCTACTTTTAACTTTAGTGTTCTTCCTCATGGGGGTCCTCCACGTCGGAAGCTACAACTACTTGGTTTCTGGGGTCACTGTCATGGCAGTTTGCGGTGTTTTGGGCGGGCCGGGCTCTACGTTGTGGGCTCAAGATTGCAGTGTGGGCCCCTGTCAGCCTGGGTCTGGATGGTTCCTGTGGCGTTAAATTGGTGACTGTGGGTGGCGTAGCAAGCAAAGCCACGATGTGGACTGATCATGGGGGTCAATGGGGTTTTGCTCTGTTTTGGAGCCAGCACCTAGTGGTCGGTCGAGGAACTGCAACAAAAAATACTTTCTGTGCCAGAATTAGGACTGGTGCATGTCTGACGACATCTTCATCCTAATGGCAGGGACTTTACATTTATGTCTCAAATCCATGGAAGCTACACGTGGACAGACTTCTTTTGCATTTCAAAAAATGAATTATATCAGGTAATAGAATCAACAATTGAACCAATCACTATCTCCGATCGCAGCCCAGTTGTTATGAAAATTGATATAGGGCTAAAAGACGACTTTAAGTACCGGAGGCTAAATGTTTCATTATTAACGGACACGAGGGTTAAACAAGAAATACAAGCTGTCCTATCTGAATATTTCCTCATAAAAGATGATGGTAATGTCTCTCCTTCAGTAATGTGGGACGCAAGTAAAGCCACAGTAAGTTTATCTCTATTGGATCTAGACTAAAGAAACAGAGGCTTACAAAACAACTAGAACTGGAAAACAAAACCACTAGAGAGAAAACACAAACAACATGGTAAAGGGGACACATTTAAAAAGCTAAAAGGTTCTAGACAACATCTAGATGAGTTACTAACATCAAGGCAGAGGGGAGTTTGAGATATACTGACAGAAAATATTATGAAATGGGGAACAAAGCTGGTAGGTTACTGGCCTTCCAACTCCAAAAGGCCCAGTCCAATCGTGTGGTCTCTAAGATCAGAAACCCAAAGACCAATTTTATTGAAACACAACCAAAGGAAATATCAAATGTTTTTGCAAAATATTATGAACAGCTATATAAGGTTGACGTTCAAGAGCATCATCGAGAAAATATCACTAAATTCCTGGAACCCTTAAACTGATAAATTGACAGATGTTGAGGCAACAAAATTAATAGTCCAACACAGAAGCTGAAATAAAAGAAGCCTTAGCTAAATTAAAAAAAAACAAAACAACAAATCACAAGGAGCAGATGGACTTGGGGAATACTACAAAATATTCACAATTGAAATTATTCCTATACTACCTATTTTCCTGGACTACAAAATCTTAACTTGCATTTTAACCATTAGAACCCAGAAATACATAAAGAAATTAATAAAGCCAAACCAAGCAGGCTTTATTACCTGCCGGCAAGGAACAAACAATATAAGGAAAGCACTAAATCTACTGTCAATAGCAGAAAGAGACAAAACACCTTCAATGCTTATTAGCTTGGATGCTGAGGTAACATTTGATCGGGTGGATTGGCTGTTCCTGAAACACACGTTGATAGAAATGGGATTTGGAAAAACATTTGTTACTTGGATTAATACACTCTATAAAGATCCAAGGTCAAGAGTTAAGAGTTAATGGTTGTTCTGAATCATTTAGGATGGGATGGCGTGTAAGGCAGGGGGACTCATCCCCTATTCTCTTTGCAGTTTATATAGATATTTATATAGAGCCCTTGGCTGTAGCCATACATTGTAATACGCAGATTCAAGGAATAGAAGACGAAGGAGGAACGACCCATAAGACTGCTCTTGACTGACGATATTCTACTTTTTGTAAAAAACAAAACAAACAAACACTCCTTTCCATCCCAGCACTTATGCAGCATTTACATGTATAGTTTCAGGATATTAAATTTCTGAATATAAATCAGAACACACAACTGAATAACAGTGTCTCTTTCTGCTGGCCCAGATAAGGATTTAGGTCCTTGTGAATTATTCTCACCACAAACTCTAAGCAACTACTTGATGTGAATTATACTAAACTAATTAGACAAAAAACAAAAAAAAAATGACAAAACACAATGGAATATTCTTGCTCTCTCTGGGTCGAGGTGGTGAGGATGAACATCCTAACTCAACTCTTGTTTATATTTCAATCACTACCTGTAAGAGTTCCCATCCCCACTTTCACTATGTTAAATCAACTCATCTCAAAATTCATCTGACAGAAAAAGAGACCCAGGATAAGACTTAAAACTCTCCTACTCCCAAAGGAGAAGGGGGATCTGGGCCTGCCAAACCTTAAATAATATTACTGGGCTGCACAGCTAAATGCGGTAATAGCATGGATTAGAAATGATCAGGAAACTGAGTGGGTTCAGATAGAACAAACTACAACTAAGAGTATATCTCTATCAATACTGCCTCTTTCAAATGCAAAATTGATTAATTAACTTAAAAATCGACAATGATTGGATCAAACATACCCTGAGGGTTTGGACAACAGTAAGAAAAAAGATTGAGGGTCCATTATCTATCTCAAGGGCCATGCCAACAGTGGTCAGCATTGAATTTCCTCCCTCTGTGTGGGGCAGTGGCTTCAGGAGGTGGGTCAATGCAGGTCTCAGTCCGATTAATTTATTATTTAGTGGGACAGAGTCATTTACCAAACTTCAGGAACAATTCCAACTTCCTTCTAATGATCTATGCA
>JBAMYA010000008.1:17061894-17097915 GCA_037176975.1 Arrhamphus sclerolepis
GCCTGCCTGCCTGTCTCCCCAGCCCTGCCTGCCTGCCTGCCTCTCCAGCCCTGCCTGTATTTCAGTTTAATAAACCAGAAACACCCTACTAACTTTTGTGTTCTGCGTGTGGGTCCCCTCTCTGAGCATAACAGTA
Source organism: Arrhamphus sclerolepis (assembly GCA_037176975.1). NCBI lineage: Eukaryota > Metazoa > Chordata > Actinopteri > Beloniformes > Hemiramphidae > Arrhamphus > Arrhamphus sclerolepis. The sequence continues at coordinate 17,062,031 of JBAMYA010000008.1, forward strand.
TCAGTGATATCTTTCTCACTAGTTAACTAGTGAAGGAGATTTTCTCCCACTGGTCACAGTATTTGTCAAGCATGTAAATGGCATTAACATGATGGATGTTTTTCTTACATGCTGGATCTTTTTTTAACTAGTCAAGCTTTTCTCAAGACTAGTGAACCACTACATTCAACTAATGAGGCATTTGTTTGATATGTCAGAGTTTTAACAGCACTAGTTAACTTCTTAAGTGCAGTAGTTAAATTTCCATATTACTAGTAAAGTAAAAGTACGTACTAGTTACGCATCTAGTTCAACTAGTTCACGAGTTTAGGGAATAATGTTAAACTAGTTATCTTGTATAACAGTTGTAGCAACTTCAGTCCCAGCAACTTCTACTGCAGTCAGAGAGGAGCTCCATCGTGATGGGATGATGATACCTCAAAGAGTGTATTGACATGCTACACAAACTGTGTTTGTGACCCCTGCAGTAGTTCTAAAATCATTGCAGGTAAACTAAATGAAAATAAGATGGAAAAGCTTACATTATGCAAACCCAAAATCAGCCTGTGAAATAATATTTAATCGCTAGTCCTTTACTTAAAATATGATCTCATCGTTGTATAATGTCATTTGCTCAATTTGTTTGCTGAGTTAAGCTGTTTTTGAGAAGAGTTTAAAATTTGCTTAAAACCTTGTTTGTGTAAATGCTAAAATGAGTTGGCATGTAAAATATAGCAAATTTGTAATAAAATTCAGTTAAAATTTTTAACTTGTGTGGAATTTTCTTAAGTGTTCAATCGTATGAAATAAAATTCTAAAAACGGATCCATTTGCATTTTAATTGAGGAACAAAAGTTTTTTAAGTGTTTTTGCTCCAAGGCGATTTCTCTTTTTAGACACCAGTTCCCCTGCCTTAGAAAAAACTCTTTCACAGGGTACTGATGAAGATGGTGAGCATAAAAATTTAAGTGCGAGTTGATAAAGGTGTAGATATGTTTTCTGGTTATTTTTCCAGTGTTGTAACGGGTCTTGTGTTCAGGGTGTGTTATTTTCAGCCAGGTAGAGTTCGACTTCAACTACAGAATCGGCTGTAGTATCAGAGGTAATCTTGTTCTCCTCAACCTTCATATCAAGAGGTTTCCAGAGATTGTGCCCTAACAAATATTTTAGAAATAATTCTTTGTTAATCGTTAGTTTATTATCACATGACAAACTGCCACAGAAGTATACAAATAAACACAAAGAAATGTGCTTTCATACTTGAACTGGGTTCTGATCCATGTAAAGAGCTAGGCTCTTCTTCTGCTGGGTCAGGCTCATGGCTCCTCATTTCAGCAGCACACCCCAACTTCAGTCTCTTGACAGCTTCAGTTGCTTTTAGTGAACTTAAAAAGCCAACTTTTCTAAACCTGAGGTCCAACAGTGTTGCCAGTGTCATCACACTGAGCGATTCCATGTTGCAGATAGACTCAGTTAACCACTTCCCCAAATTTTCAGCCAGCTGTTGAGCAACTGTTTTTGTCACTGTTGAGGCTCAATGTGGATCATTTTCATCAATGGAATAACCTTTGACGCCGAGACTCTTTTTTTCCTCAGAGTTCTCTTGTGGCTTGGTTAAAAAGGAGCGAGCACCCTGAGCATCTCTTCAATGATTTCAAGTTCTTCAGGAGTCAGTGGAGTGATATCAGTTTTTAATGAGGCCAGTGACACCCAGCCTGCCTCCTTCTGCTCAGTCATTCTAGCCAGGATATGGTAGGTACTGTCCATTGTGTCAGCACCGCATTCATTAATTTATGGAATGGTGTTCCCAGCTGTTGCTGCATTTGAGTGAGCTTTTCTTGGGCCTTGGTGCTTGATTGAAAATATGTCACAATTTGCTGTGTTTTGTTGCGTGTTTTTGTTAGTACTCACACGAGTATCTGCCAATTCTTCATTGCCATGCCGTGCTCTATAATGCCTCAGCATTGATGAGGTGCTCTTATTGATGTAAGATAGCTCTGTGAAGCAGAGCCAACACTTCACCTACAATAAAATAAAAAGTTAATTTATCTGAAAACAATTCAAACGTCTTACCAGAAACAAGTACAAACATATTTAATTAAAAAACTAACACGAAACAATGCCCAAATGGAGAAAAAGGTTTACCTTATTTGGCATCAAAAGATCAAAATCATTCCAGACTGAGGAGAACTTCTTGGAAAGATCCATGAAGTCAGTAAACAAGGTGATGGCAAGCAAAAATCCAACAGCAACAACAAAAAAAACCATCCAACAAATTTGCAAGATGTCAATACAGTTTGGGGCGGCACATCCAAACAACACACTTCCTGCATCGATCACATGATTCTTTTCTTAACGCATACGCGCAGCAATACGGGGTTTCACTCTTGTGCGCTTGGCACAGTGCTGACTCACCAATGCTGTCCGTCCCATAACTCCCACCCTGCACCCAGTCTTTTTCAGCAAGAGGAGACCCACCACTCCGCGTCCAAACTTTCAGCGGAAGTTGCTGGGAGACTGGCCATCCTGGAGAGTGCTCCAGGATGGTGACGGGCCTATGGCAGCTCTTCTATGCTGTAGTCCGCTGTGGAGGCAGTGCTAAGAAGAGAGACGTTGGACGACTGGACAGACTGGCAAGGAAGGCCAGCTCTGTGGTTGGTGTAGAACTGGAAGGCCTTAATGTCTGTGGTGGCTAGAAGGTTCCTTGGTAAGCTGGTCAATCATGGACAATGACCGCCACCCACTCTACAGCACACTCACTAAACAGAAATGTATGTTTAGTGGCAGATTCTTGTTGCTTGCATGCTCAACAGACAGATTGAGGAGGTCCTTTGTTTCCATCCAGCTTTTTAATGCAACACAGAAGGATAAGGGTGTTAGGGTCTTTTGGACATGAGTCAGCCTCCCCTTTCCTTCATTTCCAAAATGTGCTACTGACATGAAAGTTTCACTTACCTTAGGTGAAGGTGGGCATGTGAAGATTGCATGGGTTGGTACCAGCATCTGGTTAATGATTACATGTTAAATACTTACTTTACCCGCTGTATAAAATAACTGAGCGGATGAGCACATCTGAGTCTACAGCAGAAAAGTTCTTGTCCTTGCAAAAGCAATATATCATTCACTTTGTTAATTTCTTCAAAGTGTTCATTTTCTGCTGCTCAAAGGAAGAATCAGAGAATAGGATTGCATGTCAATTCAAAATTTTATTTATCATGCACAATATTTTTCAGCCAAAGGTCCACTCCTCTGATTTCAACAACTGAGTACCAGAGAGTGGACACAGAACAGTGATTCTGAGGGTTTTTTTAACAGAATAGGGGGGATTCTTCCTCTGGTTGTAAATTCCAAACTTATGTGGCTTCACCAGAGCTGTAGGTTTGACATTCAACTTTAGAATCTTCAAATTATCATGTTCCTGCCCATTGTTTTACCTAAACAATCAGAGACTCAAATCAGCAACTTTAAGCAGTCTGAAGTCAACAGAATTTGTAAAAAAAAAAACAGGATGGATCCATCCATCCATTATCTATACCCGCTATATCCTGTATAGGGTCACGGGGGTCTGCTGGAGCCTATCCCAGCTCACTTTGGGCAAAAGGCAGGGGTACACCCTGGACAGGTCACCAGTCTATCACAGGGCCACATGGAGACAAACAAACATTCACACCTAGGAACACCAGTTAACCTAACATGCATGTCTTTGGACTGTGGGAGGAAGCCGGAGTACCCAGTGAGAACCCACGCAAGCATGGGGAGAACATGCAAACTCCACACAGAAAGGCCTCTGTGGAGACCTGAACCAGGAACCTTCTTGCTGTGAGGCAACAGTGCTGACCACCAAGCCCCCATGCTGCCCTGTATCAATGTAAATTAAAGTAAAATAAAGCAATATAGTTTGGTTCCTTGCTTGTTGGATTGATAGACAATGACAAAGACATGGAGTACATCCATACATGCATGAAAGATTAACCAAACTTCAGTCAACTTGACATTTTGGGTAGAAAATAATCAATGTTGTTACTTGCAGCGATGAACAAAATGTCGGCTATTATGGTCCTGTAATTCAAATTCATCTTTAACAAAAGCAAACAAAAAAATACATCTAATAAAAGCAACTGAAGATAAATATGTACTTCTTATAAGCACATTATTTGGCAACAGTCAGCTGATTAGCATTTAATGCCTTTTGTAGCCACGGTTGGTAGACCACTATCAGTTTCCTTCCTTCAGTAATCTCCCTCTGAAGCATTTATCAGACTAATGATGAGGAGAACTGATTCCTTGTCCAAGAAAGAATAAATAGTTCAGAGGAGTTGTGTTAGAAGTGATGGAAGAAAGGAGCATACAGCCTTGCTGCGAGGGTCTCCAAAATGAGCTGAAATTGCCCTAATTATTGATGACAAAAGCCAAAAGAAAAACAAATAATCACAGACCGGGGGGACAGAAGTTGCCTGAATGTGATAACGCTCTGAATCTTTAAAAGTCTGCTAATATATCTGAGTGCAACCAAAGCAAACAAGCCTCACGCACTAAACCAAAATAAACGTACATCTTTATTCTTAAAGGATTCTCATTCTGATACTAATATATTTAGAAGCATCGCTGTTTCATGAATTTTGTGAGCCAACAGGGTCCTCTGAATTCCAGACTTTTTAATCCATTCCCTGCTTTAAAAAATGGACAAAGCTTTAACTTCATCTTTAAGAGCTTTCCTGTAACGTTTTATCTGAAGCCACAGTTGGTTCAAAGTTATTACCATTTCCATAAGACTCAGCTTTAGGGTTTTTTTTTGTTTGTTGGTTTTTTTCTTTTTGAGTATGGATGAATGAATACTTTATTGTCATTTAACCAGTTTCCCAATACAACAAAATTATTTTTCAGTGCAGCCCGTCCAAGAGAGCAAAGAGCGCATAATACAAGGGTAAACAGGAGTGGGGAGACTGAGGCAGCAGCCAATGGTTGGCACGCCTTTTTCCTACAAAAAGAAAAGGTTTAACACGAGGGAGGAGGAGAGGAAAAGACAGAGTAGAGGGCACTTGGCGCCTCATGGGCACATATGCATCCAAACCAGCATGCTGCACTGTAACGGGGGGAAGAGGAGGGTCTGTATGGTGACGTTTGTGCTCTGGTTACTTGATAAAAATAAAAAAAAGAAACATATTAGAATTCTAAAAATTTTTTTTTTTTTTTTGTCCATATAAAGTTTTAAAATGAGGTAAATAAAACTAGCCATTAACACGTGAGGTTTAAAATCCAATAAGGGACTTTTTTGTTTCATGACCAGATATTATTGAAAACGGGATCTACTTTCTTTTTCATGATTTTATACGGTACTTAGTTGATGCCACTAAATATCAGATGAACATTTAACACTTTGGCTTTTTACATGTTAAAATCTCTCTGGTTTGCTAATGTAGTTAAGTCAAATGTTCATTATAACACTGACCACAAAGAATTTTAGCTCAGTGTGAGAGTTTCTACTATTTTATTTATTTATTTATGTATTTATTTATTTTCAGCTAATCAGGCTCCACTTCAGGCTACATGTGGAGTTCCCCAAGGTTCCATTTTGGAGCCTTTCTTCAACATCTTTATGCTCCCACTTGCTCATTTTATGAAAAATAACTAAATATGTTACTATACCATAACTTTTAAACTATTTTACTTTTAAGTGCACTTTTTAACGTAGAGCACTTTGAATTGTCTTGTACATGAGATGTGTTATACAAATAAACTTGCCTTATCACATTACCGTAAATGCAATAAAAACCTCCCAGGAGCACTGTCATGCAACCACACTCACACCAGTGAGCACGATGGGCTTTTTTGCAAACTGGTCATGAGTATTTTTGCCCAAAGATGTGCAGGTTGTTAAACAACTGACCCTCTGTTTTTATATGTATCCTCTGTATTCTCAGTCACAACTTTCTGGTGACTGAACTGAGCTGGTAGGCTGCAAATGCAGGGCTATTTTTTGTATTCACAGAAGTCTGAAATAAAGATGCATATGGATGGAGTTGCATCTAATTCCTTTTAAGACATAAAAATGCTGTTTATGGCGGGGAAAAATGTGTAGTGTTTTTCAGCAGAGATTAGTTTTTTTGAGTTTAATCTACACATCATACCTACTAAACAGCATTGTTTATGGGGAACCTGCTAATGTTAATGCATACTAATGTTAGTACTTTGATGTCTTCAAAGGTGAAATGCATCCAATTTAGAAAAACAAAACAAAACATTCTCCCTCTACAAAATGCAGCTTACTTCTTACATGTTAAACAAGCACAGTAGATGTCAGACCCAAACAAACTGAGCTGAAACTAAAGATCGATTCTTCTCTGAATGCCTTCAAGTAGCTTGTTGCATAATCTTTGTCTGATAAAAGCAGAAGGTTGGAGTATGTTTAGCTTAGTTTATGAAATGCACTTGCTCCAGACTTTACAGCAGGATTTAGATGCCAGATAAAGGAAGAAATGAGGAGGGAGACAGGACAGTGAGGATGAAGGACAGAAAGAGGAGAGGTACAGAAATATTCAAATATCTGGTATAAAACAAATAAATATGAGGAAGTCGGTGGGATCGATCACACCAGCGGGCATCTCACAGTGACATACAGTCAACAGGTGCAGGTAAACACCAAGATGGACAGAAGATGGAATGTTTGGGAGGCAAGGCGAGCATCATCACTATGACAGCACCTGGAAAAAGAAGAAAGAAGAGAGCGAGACCTCGGAAGACAACACTGATTCTATTAAATGATTCAGGACAATCTGAGACTGAGGTCACACAGACAGGGTGAAGATGCTCAGGGTACAATAGGACTCCCTACAGTAGCATAACTAGGAGGTGGTTTAAGATCTAAGTATCTAAGTAAGTTCAACACTTCAAAATGAAGCCTTAGCAGTGATTAGACTTAGCATTGCATGCAAAGGGGTCATGCATGCGTCTCAGCAGATCAGTAAAGAATGACCTGAAGAACAGTAGTACAATTGTTTTAACAGAACACAGCAGAAAGCCTTAAACAAAATATATGCAAAATGAGAAAAACAAAGATCTCTTGTTCACAACACCACCAAAGACAAGCACCTCAGCAAAGACACAAAGTGCTTTTCAGCTTAAACCAGTGCATAAGCCAGCATTCAACAATGCAGAGTAAACTAAAAGACTGCAGAATGCCTTAGACAGTCCACAAAACAAATCCTTTTGCAGCTGCGTAGGTCAGTGGGAGCCTAAATTGTCAGACACAATGCTTTGTCTGGTAACAGGAAGCAAGTGCACACACAGAATGAATTAAGAGAATGAGGCAAATGGAATAATTCATGTCCATCACAAGGGTCTTGTGTGTTAGAAAAATGGATTCAAAGCTCATTATTTTAGGGAAATCAACATTTTTGCCAGACACCTGGCTGTTTGGTGTACTTGGTTGGAAGAAGTTATGGACGTTGTGAAAGATGATATTAACTTAGTTGGTGTGAGAGAAGAGGATGCAGAGGATAGAGAATTTGGAGCCACCAGTACATGAACCTACTGATTTATGAATAATTCAGTCTCTTATGTCAGGATGCATTCCTCAAATAAAAACAAGTTGTGCTTTTTTCCTTCCCACTACAACTATACGACAACCTAACTAACCATAATACACCTTCTTAAAACTCATCTACTTGTTAAGACATGTTTGGTTTTATGCTTTATTTTATATGTGCATTTAGAATACTTTTTAAAATAATAAAATTGAACAAATTTGGAACTACTACTATGTGAGGAGTCTATTTTAAAGCTCAGTCTTGTTTATAACAACGTATTTTGCAGCTCAAACTTTTTAATGGAGCTTTAATTACTTTTTAAAGAGGGGGTAGGGTCCTGCCCTATTTATGAACTTTTGAAGCGATCAACTTGATGGATTACCCCCAAATTAGATTGCTTTAACCATAAACTTGTTTCTATAATCACCAATTGAAAGTGTAAAATGTCTCTGTGTAGTGACAACTTTGACTGAACTGAAAAAACACCTGAGATTTGTCAAGTCAGCCTGAAGAAGGTCAAATCCAGCAGTTGCTGTGTGCGTTGGTTTGTCAGGAAGGTTGTTGCAGGTAAAAGACAGATGCTTTCGTTTTATCCATAAACCTGGTACCAGACATGCCTTTTAGAGCAGGAGCAAGCTCTTAGTTTTTCTGTGATTGTCGTCATTTCAAACACGATTTAGGAGAGGGGGACGGACGTAGTGGCAACATCAACCAATCAGGTCGCTCTGCTGCCCTGGTTGTCCAATAGGAAACTCTTTATCACAGCTCTTATTCATATTATTTTATTTGTTTTTATCAATTTTATTATAATGCTGTTGTTCCTGCAATTATAGTAGATATTGTTTTTATCCTCTATTTTATTCTATTAGATTTCTTTGCTTATTGTTATTGATGATTTGGGGATTTTTATTTGTTTTAGCCTGTACAGCACTTTGGTGAACATAGTTATTTGTATGAAGCACTCTTTTTGTAACTTAGAAAAATGCAAATGTTCAAGCAAAAGCTTACTTATGTAACAGGCACTACGGGGCTCTTTTGACTTCAGTTTGGTAATTTTCTCATTTTTTTGTTTGTTTGTTTGTTTTGCTATTAAGTGAAGACCATGTGTGATCAGCAACACTGTATGCTTAGAAATCCCCATCAAACCTTTTTTTTATTCAAGTGAACCAGACATGTAAAAGTGACATTTAAGAGTTAATGTGAGTTGTTTTGACTGCAGGTTGAATCAGAACTCAACTTAATGATTGTAAGTTCAATGGTTGGCCTTTAAGTAAATAGAAAGATATGTAGCTGGATAAAACTGTGGTTCTGATATGCTCAACAAGTCACCTTCAGCAGTAACTTCATAATAAAAACCTATAAAGAAAATAAATGTCCAAACCAGCTTGATGTTAAAAAAAAACAAAAAAAAAAACACTGATTACAGTCTGGGACCTGAGCTTTACTTGCTTTAGTTTGTCATAAAGCGTGGCCACGTGCAGTTCTCACTAATCGCCGCCAGGTGGAGACGCAGCACAGCAGCTGGACACTGCCAAAAGACCTGAGGACATTACGTAACTTCAGATTCCCTCCAAACTGCAGTGCAAAGTCACTGACCCCCTTCAGGCATGTCCACGGACCCCCACCACCACCACCACCACCAATAAATAAATAAACCTCCTGGAGGCATTTGTGTCTGTCAGGGTGAGACAAAGACTCACCTAAAAAATACTAATATTTTCCCTCTTCAGATGTGCATCACGACTGTTTCCAATTTGTATTCTATTCACAACCAACTTTGGCAATTAAAAATCTACGTCAGCAAAAAGACAGATTATTATCATTATTATTATTATTACTTGTGTGTGTGTGTATTCATTTTCTTCTATATTAACGAGGCTTCTCATTATCTCAGTGCATTTGGGGAAAAGAAAATAAGAATAAAGGTGATATTAGCGCCTTTAAATGTCAACCTCCTTGCATTTGATTTAATTTTTTCCTCCGTTTTTATTTTCCTCCATTTATTTATGTATTGCAATAATGACTCCGTGTTTCAGCACATGATGGCCACACCTTTTCCTGATTCGCTTGCAGTATACATGGCCCTACCTGGAAGATTGCTATGGCAACAGGTTGCCAGTAGCGACGGGGGTACATCCGCGCCTGTGTGTCTCTGTGGCGGCGCGTCAGAGCGAGATCGGGGGAGAAAACAAGCGAGCAGTGAAAGGGTGAGGTCTGCCGGGCTCAGTCAGCATAGTCAGAAAAAAAAAAAACACTTCAAGGCTTTTTTTTTCTGTCATGAAGTGAGGAGCCCTGCGGTCTGGGACGCGCCTGTTCGCTGTTTTTTTTCTCTTCTCCCCTTTTCTTTGAAAGAGGCTGAAAACTGAAACCGAGGGATCCATCGGAATGGAGTCCTGCCGCTGACGGAGACTCCACAGCTCCCCTGATAACAACAGGTTAGTGTTTTAGACTATTGTCTCATCTGATGGCCAAACAGTTTTCTGCTCATCTAGACGTACCTTCATTATATGGATGGTATTTTGTGAGCTATGACACGGAGAAGAAGAAAAAAAAAGAAGAAGGGAAAAAAAAGACGCGATTTGGTTGCGTTTTCGATCCATCCACGTGCGCAGTTTGGAGTCCAGCTGTGGCTTGTAGCCTGCAGGCATCTGGCCAGAGATATGTGAAATCTGCAATCTGAGGACAGATCCACAGGAATGTTGTGGAGGTTCATCTAAATGGCGGCACATCATTTTGCTCTGAGATTGTTGCTGCGCTGGATCAGTGGCTGTACCTTCACATTATCATGTATATATACAAATATATAAGCTAATTACAGTTTTATTTTCATGCATTTGGATGTAGCATGCAAAAGACAAACAACTAAATAAACAACACAGCTGCAGGACTCCATCATTTATCAGCCTACATGCTTATTTCTTAAGGGATGAACACAACTCATCAACAATTTCTGTTCATCCTATTCTAACAGTTCCTTACAAAAACATTAAACTTAGCTTTTCTGAAATTCCACTTATTATTAAACTATAAAAGAAAACACTTTCCCTCCTGTGCATGTGTTAGTTTCTAACACTTGATTAAAAAAACATTGAGATGACCTAAACATCAATATCATCAATATGAAGAATAAACATTACATATATGTTTTTGATAGGAAAAGAAAAAAACAAATCAACAAATACAAGGTTAAATGGGTCAAACTTAACTTTGGTTCAGCTATTCATTGTGTGTCTATTATACTTCATGCTGCTCAAATCATTTACAGCTATTATTTAGTCATGTTGCAGTATAGTTATAAAAGACAGTTTGTTTAGTGAAATGATAAAAGGAAAAAGAGCAGTACACATAAAATAAATATAAGAATTATAATTATGTATTTAAAAAATGATGAACAAATACAAGGTTAAATGGGTGAAATGAAACTTTTCTTCAGTTCAGTGTTCAAGCGCTCTATTACACTTTATTTGCACATTACTCAAATCATTTCTAGTTATTATTTCATCATTTTTTGCAGTGTTGTAACGATAAACAGGAGTTTATTTACTAAAATGACAACATGTGGAGGAAAAAGAGCAGCGGTTCCTTTTTAACGTCCATGTTGTCCTCCACTACCTTATTTTTGAAAACCTTTTTTACAACTGACGGTCACGATAAACACCAACGCTGCAACCAAAAGAAAACATCATCTCTGAAATCACCTGTTTTTGTTGTTGTTGTTGTTTTGTTTTATTTTACAGTATCCCTATCACAGTCAGCAGGTGGTTTTATCTCCTCCTCCACAAAACTTCCCCTGCAGACGGTACATTAGAATAAAATGTCGTGCACTTATATTGTTTCTAAAATCTTCCATGCTGTAGTGAGTAGTGTCTGTGATGTCTGGATGATATTTCAGAGCCAAATAAGTCTCTTTTTTTTAAATGCAGCTGTTGCACTGACACATGATGCAATGTTTTACCACTGTTCCTTCTTGATATGAGAAGCTGGTTCTTAAGTTGCCACTGGAAGCTTAAATGATTAGCGAAGCTTTGTGAAAACGCTGTCAGGAAAAGCTCGTAACTCAGACAGCTTAGTCGTGGAGCCGCTGATGACATAAATGTTGGACAGCGTCAGGAGTGCGTTGGCCAAGCGCGTAACACGCGTAGCAGAGCAGTTTCAGGCCTGAAGGTGCTGAAGGTGCGGATGTTCTGTCACTGGAGGACGAGACGTTGAGATTATGATTTGACAGTAAACGCTAATGGAAATACCAGTGGACAAAGAAAAACAACCCGGTTCTTTATCATTTTTCAAGGCGGAGGCAATGAATCACTGCTGTGAAATGTCATTTTTGAGTTTTAAGTGTGATGGATTACAGGCTGCTGATCAGCGAGGCAGGCCTGAAGGCTGCTCTCTCTGTCTCTCTTGTGAGTTACGGATAGATGTTTTTTTCTTTCCTCCCCCCTTTAAGGCAGGAAGACAGCCCTTCTGCAGCTGTCTTGTCACTTTGAGTCGGCTCATAACGCATTCAGCATTTCTCCCACAGCGATTGTCACTGTCTGAGAGGGTTCTTCATGCTTACTGAAGCGTAATCGAAGGACGCAGCCCTAAAGAGATTGGTGTTTGGGTTACAGACGTTTCTCGGGAGCAGTTATTAATCTGGTGATGTCAGAACGAATGACATGAAAAAGAAGGGATGGGTTTGATTTTGAGTTTCGTCCATCACGAGTCGTGCCAGTCAGTTTCAGATAGGAAGGAAGGAAAATTGGAAAACTGACTCTCAGCTTCAGGTCAAAAGATTTCAGAGACATTAGTTGTTGGCTTTTGCTGATTTTTTTCTTCTTCTTTTTTTGTGGTAGTGAAGGAACCATGTCCTCAGAATGAGCAGTGATCAAATGGGCTGACATTGATATGATAGGAGCCAAAAAAAAACAAAACTGTTTTCTGAGCATGAAAAAAACACCCTTAGATGATCTCACATACGAGGATTAAAAAGGCAACGTCATCCGTGGCATTACCGCGGCATAAATAGATCAAATGAAGACTGATTTGCAGTAATGAGTCTCAGCAGGAAAGAACACAGCACCCCTCCCCTCCAAAAAAAAAAAGAAAAACCCTGATATGTTTGAAACTGATTAATCTACCTCCATGACAATCCAGCTGCCCTCTCCTCTGAATGTATTGTTTCAAACTCTGCTGTCAGAAGAAATGAGTCACACAGCTCCAGGCTGGTTATGGCACGAAGGGGAAAAAAAGTCTTTTTTTGGTTGCTTTGTTTTGCTTATGTAACTGAATGCATTGACCCGTCCTCACCCAGCCACCTGCAGGGCTCTGCTGCTGGAGACATATCAGACATAGTCCGTCTAAAACACAGCAGCTGTTTGCATACTTGTATAAGAAAAGATTCACTCCCAGAATCAGTTCTTAATGATGTTTTCTTTTATTGTTCTTAATTATATAGCTTGTACAGGCTTTTCTCTTAATGCTGATTACTCTAATTATGAAGTCACGATTCCCTCCAAGTCTGAACAGCTCACTTACTTGCATATTTTCAAGCCTTAAAAGCCAAATTAAACTGAAAGGATTGTTGCATATTTGTTTTTTTCTCAGTTCTTAGTCCCTTCACATACCCACATCAGAGCTCTCAAGCAAATATTTTTATGCCATGACATGCCATCTTTTAAAAACAAGCCTCAGGACCTCCTCATCCAGGAGAAGGGACCAACTGTTGCTTCTCAGACTGCCTCTGCACGCAGTGAAATGGCGCTGCAGCCAATCAGAGCAAACGAACAAGGCGATGCACTCGGAGCCACGCAAACTAGTCAAGGGGGGGTGTTGTGGAGAGATGCCAATATAAGGAAAATGGAATCCAGCGATTGTTGCTGTTTTTCGAAAGCAGAATTTAAGAATAACTGGTTTGCTTAAATACTCAACCACATCTTAGCTGACTACAAGGATAGACTGGTCTGATTGGCTCCCCAAGACTTTGGGGCATTTTTAATTAGCTTCAACAGATGATAGCTAGATGGACCTGTTTACCAGTGGTACTCTAGATTTCTAGGCTAGGCAGCACTGCTCTCTAATTGATTGATTTCAGCTGGTGTCTTGGCTTTCCATGCCTTTTTGTGCCTAAAAATTCAAATTTATCAGCGGTAGATCTAGATATCCTGGCTAGTGTTTGTGGTCTTAACTGCTATATTGTATTATTCCCCACAGGAATAATATAATATTATTCCTATTTAAGAATAAACAAGTATTAAACAAACTGCAGCAGCGAGGAGACATGATGAAAGTCTCCACTGGGGTGTTTGGAGCCTGGTCTGATGGCACCACATGCGGCTTCAGCAGGTTTATTTAGATAAAAACGACTTGACAGACAGGACTTCAGTGTCCAGCGTGCAGAGACACTCCTTCACAGTAACAAGTAATACAGTCCCTGTTCTTTTTAGTGTCACAGCTCCGTCTGTCGTCTTTTATCTCTCCGTGTGAAAGCCACATAGAGGAGCTCGTGATGTTCTCGCTGCTACGTCTCGGTGAAGACTTTGTGAGGACCGTTTAGCTCTCCAAGCTCCTCCATTTCATGTTCAAGTCATCACCCTTTCTCCATCTCAGGATTCAGGAAATGAAGCCTTCAGCCTCCTCCTCCTCCTCGCTCTCCATTTCACTCCTGCTCAACTTCATCAGCGTCTCCTCATTAACACGTATGGATCAGGGCATTATCTGGGATTTATGAAGCTCAGGCTGTGCTGTAATTGACACAGCTACTCTATGACTGAGCGTGCGTTCTGTGCTTGTCAGTCAGATTCAGCACTCGCTCATCATTTCCAGTCTTAATGGGTCAAGGCCATTTTTTTCAATGACCTAGAATTTCAGTCTCGATATGATTAGGCAACATTGGAATAATAGCTGATATGAATCTTAAATCACAGGCTCAGAGTTTTATGTTAAATTGGGGACCGTTTATGGGACTCTGTTGGGACTGACTGCTTCATCTGCTTGGTAGTCAGACCTTCATCAGCCTGCTGTAACTTGTCTGTATTCATGTTTCATTCTTATAACTTTGCCTGAGCAGAGATTCATTTTTCTTTATGCAGGCTTACGTGTCTAAAATAAATGTTTCCCCTGAATTTAAATGACTGATGCAGATTGGCCGCACGCGAGTGCAACTCACCGAAGGCAGGGTCTGTCCACCTGCAGAGGGTTTTCCCTCCAATAAATGTTACGTAATAAGCCCGCAGGCCAAAATCTGGCCCCGACACTTAATTTTAACTGACCCGTGAGAGCGTGCAAAGACAAGATTTCAGTGTGGCTGCTGTTTGATTCAAAGTGGAAGAACTGAGGTGGAGAGCAGCTGGTTTATGTGGAAAAGTCATGATTTAGCAAATGTTTGCAAAAGATTTTATGACAAAAAGTTGCTAATTTTTATCTAAACCTTTTTTTTTATAGCAAAAAGTTGAATTTGTACTAAATCTGCAATTTTACTGCAGTTGTAATTTCATGGAACAATGTTGCAAAAAGTTGATATTTTTCCAACAAAATATTTTTTATTAAATTTTGTAACATTTGTGATTACACATCTTTAATGATCTTTGCTTTTTACAAAGAAAAACAAATTCATTTTTACGTGGGAGAAATATGTGTTTTTAATACAAAAGTTCGATTTTATTATAAAGGTTGCATTTTTGGTGAAATTTGAGATCTCATGACAAAAATTCACTTTGTTGGGAAAAAGAGATGTGACTTGCAAAATTTGCTTTTATTTAACAAAAAAAGTATTTTTTTTAAAGGTTTGTGATTAGCCAAGAAAAAAATGATTCAAGAAAAAAAACTGTAATTTAGTACTAACGCCTACTTTTTTTTGAGTCACAAATTTTGTGAAATTTTAGATTTATGACAAAAATTACATTCTTTTTTGAAACAAAAATGACCAATTCCAAGAACTGGTGGGAAATCTGAAAACATAGCTGGTTGAAAAAGTATAGACTAACCAGCTCTTTAATGGTCACCATGGTGATGATGAGGTATTAGTTTGACACCCCTGCTCTAAAGTATCAGTTCAAATTCCCTGAACTGCTGAAATTCGTTGCCAAATGAGTCCCTGAGAATCACTTTTATCTTATTTTTTGCTTCCATCTGTATACATATTTGCACATTTATTTCATTATTTTATTGATTTGTTGTATCATCTGTTAAGTCTACAGATCCCGCCCCTCCCCCCTCCAACCCTCGAGCTCAACTTCCCTCCAGGAAACTTTCAGCGAACAAACAAAGAGCTGGAGCCGAGACGATCAAGCATGGACGTGCCCAGGATGGCTGAGGGCCTCTTCAGCAGCACGCTGTCCTCGTCGGGGGGTGGCCACCACGTGCCTTCCTACCTGACGCTGGAGCAGAAGGCCGCCTTCATCTTCGTCCTGCTGCTCTTCATCTTCCTGGCCCTGCTCATCGTGCGCTGCTTCCGCATCCTGCTGGACCCTTACCGCAGCATGCCCTCGTCCAACTGGACAGACCACACCGAGAAAGACACGTTCGATTATCGCATCGTTTGAGCCTGTCCTTTGTGCTGGGAGGGAACGAGCTAAAAAAAAAAAGAAAAAAGAAAAAATGTTAAAGTTTTAATTGACTCATCAGTATTTTGGGCCTCGGAACAAACGACTTCCGACTCACCTGGGAGGAACGTATCGTCGACGTATTGCCATCTACAACTAATCCAACAGCTTCTCCCTGCCAAATCAGAAAATTCCTGTCGGTAACAAAAACAACCAGAACTTGTGGCATGAATAGAAATGATGCATCTCCCTTTTCCCCGACATTAGTTCCCGCGTGGACTACCTCACTCCTCCCCCATTTCATGTCTGGAAGTGTTTTCTCGTATCTCACACAGGGTCCAATATCTTCTGTGATATAAGCCAGACGGATTACAACAGTGTTTACATCTTTTCATGTTTACTTACATTTTAGGATTTCTATTGATAAGGTAGACAATCAGTGTTTAAAGTAGTTACAGTAAAAACCAGTTTGTAGTGTGATTAATTGGGCTTGGAGTCTCATATTTTTATAGTATTTTTGGTTTTTCGTTTTCAGGAAAGGTCCGAAAGACTTTGTATGATACGAAATTAATGCCTTATGTCTTCGTTAGAACTTTCTAGACAGAAAGGAAAGGTGGTCTAACCCTGTGATGCACCCAAGCACAGTTTTGTGTTTTTGGCTTTTCATATCTTGCAAATTTTGTCCTTTTTCTGTGCATATTATTGATGATTTATGCAAAGCTGTGCATTTTTGAGCGTTTTCAAGGTTTTTGATGCTTTTTTTTTTCGCCTTTTGTAAACAACGTGAACTGAAATACTCTCTTCTCTTTGTGCTCATAAGAATCCATTCAAATCCTGCGCTAACTAGTGATTCAATGGATTCCTACGAGCACAAAAATGCACAAGGGGTCAATAATGTCAGCAAAAATTAACAATGCGTATAAATAAATGTTGCTGCTAATCTTTCATATATTGCCGGCGGCAATAATCAAACTGTTAATAATCCAGTTTGCATGAAATACATTGAAGATAAATCAATTATTGTAGGTTTTTTTTTAAATTAGACCATAAAATGGACCATAAATTGCATCTTGACAAAAACTTAAAAACTCTTAAAAATTGTAAAAAACTAATCATTATTTGATGTGTCTGATTAGGACTAAAAGAAAAAAATAATTAAAGAAAATAATTAGAAAATAGTTTTTTTAATATAACATTTTTATTGCTTGTTGTTTATATGAGCACATTTTTGCGTCGAAGGCTTCTTTAACTTAACTTTTTTGAAGGTGCATCTAAGGGTTGAAAAAAAAAAAAAGAAAAAGATTTAATTGTCATGAAGCAGGTTTAATAATCACAACGAGGAAAGTTTCTGTGGAAAAGCTCCCTTTAATGTTGAGGAACATGTTGAAGAGACAGATGCCAGCAAGAGTAATTAACTGTTCTGTGCGTGCAATTTAAAAAGAAAAATTACAAAAAAAAAGAAAGAAAATGATTATATTGTTACTCTTTCCCGTTGAGGAGGGGCCTTCAGTGTCCACGTCTTTAGATGTCAACAACCAAAAGAGGTGTCTAAGAAAAAAAAATGACTGTGCTGTACTGTGTGCCTCACTTGATTAACATTTTAGAAGGAAGAGAGAAAATGGGGTCATATGTTTGTCTTTAAATGTTGTTTTTATTTATTTATTTATTGGGGTGGTGGGGGTGTGAGTGTGTGCTTGTGTGTGTTTTGAGCGTGGTGGCCATCGGAGTAAAAATCAAACAGCATTTTACTGCCTGCAGTTGGTATATTGACAGTTGGTATGCCAGATCTGCAGAGTCTTGGCGCAGAACATGTCGAGGCATTTTCGCGTCAAACCCTTTACGAACTGAAGTTGTGGCTCTTTTGTTGGGCAACTTTTCAACTGTGCGCCTTATAGTGTAGATTGTTTACAGTCTCGTAGGTAGCAAAGACACTGGAAACGCTGTTGCAGCAGTGTCTGTGCTCTTCACAGATGTCATACAACCTGTTTTAAAAATAAAAATACTGTAAATCACTTGCATTTTAGAAAAAAAAAGACATTGTCCCTGTTGGGATGTGAGGTGAACTGTGATCTTTTTGACGATATGTGATGTTCTTGTGATCTGCTGTGGCCTTCTCCTGCATAAAGCAGATGATGTTGTGATGTTCTTTTTCTCTTCTTTTTTTGCTGCATGTATCTCCTGCAGAGTATCCTGTCTGTGCATGATAAATGGTGAAGTGCTTTAATCCTGATGTTGTAGCTGTGGGTCAGTTACTTAAGCAGCTTTTTTTTTAATTTTTTTTTTTAATCGTCTGTACTGGAACCTTTTTGTTTCGATCCGTTTCTTGCCTTGAGCTCATGTTCATTTTTTGTAATTAAAATGATCACAGTCCACAATGCCTCCTTTTTATTGAAATGTGTTTTTATTTCATCAGGTTCATCCGTCAGACGTTAAAGGCGCCGTGTGTTAAAGACGGAGAAATAAAAACGGGCGAGGAAACGATCCTTTATGACCTTTATGAGGCGGCTGTTTGTGCCAGACGCCTCATGAGTCTTTTTTTTTTTTTTTCAGTTTTATCAGTGACTGGCAGTGGTAGCCGGCAGGTGTCTTGATTGCTTTTCTGTGAATCCAGGATCATTGTCTGGCTTCACACACACACACACACACACACACATTAGTCTCCAGGCTCCAGACCCAGGACTGCTCTTTAAGATGAAATCCTTCCAAAAGCCATGGAGAATAACAATATTCTCTCTGAAACAAACACTGAATATATCAATATTCAATTATTCGCTGCGCACAACCATGGGCATAATAGAGAAAAAAAGCCCTGCATCATTTCTTACACTGGAACAAGATGTTTGTGGAACCACCTACAATATTATTTTATTTGCAGACTGAAAATGCGCATCTCTTCTGTTACTTAATAACTCTGCTTTCACTGTTTCTTTCTTTTTTTTTATCAATTTATTTTTCCAAGGAAAAGGGCAGAGGAGTCGATGTGTATCAGAATTTTAAATAAGAGCTGATCCAACGCAGGCAAAAATGTGCAGTGCGTGCTTTTTAGATTGTTATGTAAGAGAATATATTCTTTACAGCTCACAGCTTGTGTGCTTTTCCAAACACAAAACAGTGAAGAAGATATCATTTAGAGCTGACTATGGCTGGTTATAGTTTAGCATTCATGTGTTTTCACCAGTGACTGTAAATAACTATGGACAAACTATCCGGTCACATGACCCATAGATTTCCACTTTTGAGCCTTTGAAGCCCATTTTGCTTTGAACTTCAGGGTGAGCTGTCAGTCAAGTACATCATCTGATTCGTCAAGCTTTATTGCTTCATATATATTTATCTGACGTGGTACCAACCTCACCCTCCACCCTCACCCCCGTACACAGCATGGATGTAAAATGCAACTATAGAGACCATTTTTGGTGCCAGCACCTAGCAGTCAGGCAAGGAGCTGCAACAAAACGTACTTCCTGGATGAGCTTCATCCTGGAAGCGGGATGGCCACCACTTGGTTTTCACAGTCCCATGTTATGGTATATTTCCTACCAGCGGGAAGAGAGCAATTTAATACACGAACTGAAAGTCATGAGGATTACAGGGATGAAGGAAAAACATCTGAGCTGCAGGCAAATTCATGTTTCAGAAGAAACTGACACCTGTCTTTATAGTTCACAAATTACACTTATAACATCTCTGCTTTCAAAATCACCTCTGGGCTTTGATTGTTATTATTATTATTATTTGTATTTTACTTTATTTTTATCATTTCAAGCAATACCCTAATATTGAGGCCTCTGATTTGGGAATGAAAATTCATTAGCTCGTGCCAAACAAAAGATTATATTTGTGTCTAAATACGGCCTTGCACAGCAAGTAGGAGCAGCAGGAGGGAGTACGAGCCATTATGGATCAATAACACAGTCATGCTTTATGCAACATCGTTCAGATTTAAAAAGAAAAGAAAAAAAAGAAGGAAAAAAAGTGTGATAATTAAATTGTTTTTATTCTCTCTGCTGTTCATGCTCAGATGCCTTACACTGAGTTCATTCCCTTCCAAATGCCCCATTTCACCATTAAGCCTCTAGTTAATTTAATGGTCTCTGAACAGGTTGGAAAGGATTGCGCCGCTGTGAATCTTAGAGGCTGTGCTGGATGACATAAGGGAAGGGATATTAATATTGAATAATTGATTTTGCAGTGATTCCTTTTTATTTTTTTTATTTTTTTATTTTTTTTTTTCGAGCGCAGGTGGCTTTCTCCTTTCCTCTTTCCTGCCAAGTAAGTGAGTGAGAGGGTTCAAGGATCCCTGCGGCATTTTACAAAGAAGCTGTCGCTCTGAAAATGCCAGACATAAGTCTACTTTAAATGTGTTTGTTTGTTATTGAATGGTAGACATATTGCTGTTTTCATTTTCCATTGCTGTTTCATAAAAGACAATATAACCTACTGATTTAAACAAAAACACACACACATTAATGCTTTTCTTTTCTTTCTTTCTTTTCTTTTTTTTTTTTTTTTGGTTGCCCCATTTTTCACTGTTTTGTCTCCACAGTGATGAAACAACCTTACATTTTTGACATTGACTGGAGTTGCAGGTGCCTCCAGCAAACACAATAGTGGCACCACTCACGCTCAGCTGGACACAAAGGTCTCGCCATCATGTTCCAGATTTCTCACTAGCTGCTTTATGTCTACAACAAGTCAGAAGTAAATATCTCAGACGTTTGCAGCGCTTCTGAAACAAGCGTGGAACATTTCAGGGCTGCAGTGCAGGTGTGCAAACAGCTTGAGGGTTTTATTTTCCCAAACAAACTTCCGTCTGTTGTTTTGTTGAAGTTAGACCATGATATTTGTCGAACAGATGGTTTCTATCCAATCATCCACCAAGCGTGCTTGGTGCTTTTTTTTTTCCTCCTTCTTTCTGTCCCCTGTGTTTAATATGATATGATATAATTCAGTTATTTATTTATTATTCTCAGAATACTCAGTATCAAGAGTTACTGAATATAGACATCATCAACATACGAGAACAAGCAGAAATTCATTTAGAACAGGAGCAACTGCTTATAGTCTCCAATTATTTTACTAACGTTTGAAATCACCCAGTGTAACCAGAGTGGGCAACTTCAGATCCTGCTGAAACTGGAAAACACTTTCCTACTGAGCTATGACGGTGACCAAAGCCTGGGATCGATGGCTGAAATGGTGCAGTTTTGTAACATGACAAATATGACGGGACCAGAACCAGAATGGATTTGTAGATGAAAGTATACTAATGTATGCTTAATGTGTAATGATGACCAGTTAACCAGGGAATAGAGGGTGCAATGGTGAATGAGAGATTTACTGTCCGTGATGAATCTCAGGACTCCATGGTAGACAGCCTTCAGCATGTGTAAAGAGCTGGCAGAGGTGTTCCTGTACACAATGTCGCTGTATACGATGAAGGCCGACACGGTGGCACAAAGCAGCTTTTTCTTGGTACTCAAGGAAAAACAGGATTTGTGACAAAAGAAGAATCCTAGTCAAAGCTTAAGCTTCTCCAGCAGATTATCAGTATGTGGGTTAAATGTTAAAGGTCCCATGAAGTTTAATTCCGGTTTTACCTCGGATAGTCGGGCATGTCAAACAGACGTGCAGTGAACCTCAAATCCTATCGTCGCCTCCTTTTTATGTAAATTTCACACCTTAAATATTAAGCTGAAGCACAATCTGAAAACCTACAAAGTGTTTTATAACACTTTACACAAACTTGTTTGGATCCTCCAACATCAACAAAGAACAGCCCACTTTCTGCTGGACTCTGGAGATCTGAGTGCAGCAGATCCACCATTTGTCTTTGGCTCCATGAACAGCTGATGCTGCGTCTTGCTCGCTCCAGACTACTGAACGTTGGATCTATAGAAGACGGGATTTTCTGATTAGGACGAGACATCTGAGTGATGGTGAGTCCAGTGTTTTCTCTGAACTATGTTCATTTATCAGCCTTGAACTGAGTTTATTTGAGCTGAGTTGCTCTCATACAGTCATAGTCATGCAATTATAAATATGCTTCGTGTCAGGATAAACTCTGGTAACTTCTGCTGGCATAGCTTCAGTAAACCAACCAATCACCGAACAGCTCATTCATCATGACAACAACCAATCAGAGCGTAGGTGGGTAAAAATGCACAGAGGCAATTTTTGGTAAAAACAACATTAAATCCCCTATTTAGAGACTTCAATTAAAATGCCAGAATATTTAAATGACATTACAAAGTCAATAGGTAACTCGTGTGGCAGTGATAATAGGGAGAGTTTGTGGTAAATAGCACGCCTTTAGTCTTACTGGCATTTAACATTAACCTAAGCTGTAAAATATGAGACTGAAATACAGTCAAAAAGAGACTGCAGGCACTGTTTTTGCACAACAGTGGATGGTAATCTGATGTCTGATCACCAAACTGCACACACTGCCTCTGACCAGATAGGTGATTTAAAACCAACCCATAGCCTGGTTGGTAATCCCTATAAACAAAAGCCCTTGACACAGAATCCCATGGTCGACTGTGTCAAAAGCCTTGGGCAGGTCTATAAAAGGAGCATCCCAGGACATAGAAAAAACAGGAGGCAGCAAATGGACTAACACCAGACATCCATCCATCCATCCATCATCATCTATACCCATTATTTCCAGTGCAGGGTCATGGGGGTCTGCTGGAGCCTATCCCAGCTCTCTTCAGGCGAAAGGCAGGGGTCCACCCTGGACAGGTTGCCAGTCCATCGCAGACACACCAAACAAATAAGGAGATCAATTGTTATTGGAATTCAAATGGACTTTGGTCTGTGATTTTTCAAAAATGCCTGAAAAATTAATTAATCAATGAACAAAGTTTTGCCATGGGCCTAAAATTGTTTAATGCAGAGGTTTAAAAATTTCAAATTTCTGACTGATGATGTCACATTATGGAAAGTTCCTCCTTGAGTGACATTGTTTTGTGGTTTTTATTGAGTGTTACACTAATTGTTAGGTGGATTGCCAAAAGAAAAAAAAGTCCATCTCATAATGGCTCTAGAGGAAAAACTAACAATAAAGTCTATCACCTCGGTATAGTCAATGCCAAAATTACCTATGACTTTTGATAGACTATTGGACCGTTGTTATAAGCTTGCAAGGCTACTGGAAAAAGAAAATCAAACCACAACTATATACAGATGACACTCTGATTTACTTGGCTCTTTCACTAAATGACTAGCATCCATTAGACTCATTCTGACCTTAAAGCATGTGAACAGCTGGATACAATCAAGTTTCCTTAAATTAAATCATAATAGGACATATAATAATATGATAAATAATACTAATAAACATATAAATAATTGTACTTGGTAACAAAATGGAATGAATAAAAGTTGCTTCCCAGCTTGAATCAATCAATAAATCTGATTTATTTTATTTTATTAATAAGTCTAATTTGTTTCAAATGCTTAAGAAATAATGTGTTCAATATATTGAATGGTTCTTAAGTATTTGAAACAAATTAGATATAGATATTATTCCATAAAACACATTCTTAATTGTTTCATTTACATTTGACTGACAAATATAAAAGTTTATTAGCCTGTTTATGATAAATCTTTGTAATCCAAACGGATGGAAATTTTATATACAATTAAAATACATAAATCTTAAAATTAGGCCTAAATAATTTAATATTTCTGTGAGTAAATCCATTTAGAGACTATGCTGCAGATGGAATAAACTTCCTTATATTAAATGTGCCCCAATTCCAGACATTTTAGTTAAACCTCTGCTGCTTCTAACTGCATTGTTCTACTCCTCTTTTCAAAGGTGTTTTATTCCTTTTTTTTTGTCTGAATCAATTTTTATGTGTTTTTATTATGCATTTCATTTTCATTCTCATGCATTTTTATGCATTTCTTTCCATTCTTTTCATCGTCGACTTGCCTTTGTGTATGAAATGTTCTTTACAAATAAACTTGCCTTAAGTTTAGGTTCACGTAGAGTTCTGTAAGTACCTCCACTAAAGGGATGGATGATGTCTGGACAATGTGCCGTCTCCCCTGGTCTCTCTAGGTCAACCTGAAGGTCACTCCAGGTGATGTGATCTGAGCTGCCACACAGCCATCAGAGCTCTGTAACATGGCAAGAACCCAGATCTTGAAAAACTGTCAGGGCTGAAATAGGATATCTGGGTAGAAAGCTCTGACAGTCTGTACGAGGAGGATTAAACAAAGGGAGATGTGCTCCGTCTCCTGCTTTCTGCTGGAGATCTGGAGCTGGCATCCCCGACTGCTTTAGTCCTCGGTGTACATCAGAGCGAGACAGCTGCTCAGGAACACACAGCACGTCGAATACCAGCACCGACTCCCACTGAGCCATTTTGTGCCAACATTTCAAGGGTTTTGCTAACAGAGAGCTGAATGCAGCAGTATTTTTCACCACCGAGGCTAACTGTTGGCTGCCGGGGGGCAGCCCGGTGTAATGACAGTCATTACTGATGACCACTGCTTCACTCAGGCAGCTGGGAAGATAAATGCTTCCACTGGCTGGAACACAAAACAATTTACTTAAAACTAATGGGTGTGGATAAATATAGACTGGAAAGTGTTGGGGAAAATTATATATTCATTGAAAAGCACAAAATCTTTATTTCAGTGGTAAAATCATTCCACATTATTAAACACTAAACACATTGAGATGCAGTTATTGAACCTGCAGCTGTTATGGCCAAAAAGAAAAATCGGGCTTAATTCAATCTGTGACTGATACTCCAAAAATGTGTATAATTGTTTTCGTAATTGTGAAAAAAAAACAAAAAACAGATGAGTTAAAGGCATTTTGGCTGCAATTCACACAGAAGAGAGGAGATCTTCTGCGACATATTGGAGCTGAATGCTAACCCTTATGTATATCAATGTGCTTATGTTACATTCAAGATCCTGGCAAACAAGATTACATAGTGGTCCCTCAGGCTATTAGCACCATATTTAGCAGTACCGTGGTGTTTTATACTGATGTTTATGACAACAGAGCCTCTTCTTTTTAAATTGAGGGGAGCAGCTGCACTGATGGAAGCACAGTAGACTACAAAAGAGAAGAAGAAGAAAAAAAAGATCCCATGGTAGAAACGCTTACAAAGTATGGAGAAAACTTTCTGAAGCTCCAGATGAAAAGAAGCTCAAGCATCAGAGGAAAGACTAAAATGTACTTTGACTCGCGGCAAGGACAAACTACTCTGAATACAAAACAGAGAAATGCAGACTATAGTAATGAAGCCCAGCACATTCTTGATTATTTATTTTCCCAAGCCGCTCCTGACTAACCTTCTTCTGCTCCTCTTTTGAGTTTCTACTAGTGACTGGAGGAAAACCTAAAGAGTTTACACTTAGAGGGATAAATACTAATTTATTTATTTCCCAGCTCTGACCTTCATTTGTATGCTGGTAAGATGTTCTGTTCTCTGCATCCTTGTCTCCATTATGGATAGGTTCAAATACAAGAGGATCTTATTTCTGTAGCTCTCTTTTTTTCATTATTATTACAATGATGATGTCCTGCGATGCTCCCCTGCAGCCCTGACCTCATATTTCCAGCTGTGAGAGCACATCACCAGCATATAATTGGAGCATTCCTGAGTAGGAGAAGAGAGCAGGTCATCCTACGGGTTAGCTGATCCTCAGCACCACCACATGTCAGTTCATCCTCATAGACAAGGCACCGAAAAAAAAAAAGAAAGAACTTAAATTAATTGCGTTTAACACAAAACAGACTTTACTTTTAAATTTTCATTTAACTAAATAAATAATGACACAAGTAAAAAATTTAATGGTCAAAAATGATTGTGCACTTAAAGCAACACAACAGAACTTAATAAATATTAGTTCAGATAAATATCAATTCAGGAAATGCAGAAACTGAGATTTTATTGAATAGACTAAATTTTCTTCACCTTCTTCAATCTTTGACTGAGAAAATAACATTCAGAGTTCCTAATGTATTTGAAACAAATGTTTTTATCAGGATTTTGATCTTTACTCACTTTTTTTTAAACACGTTATAGTTCGTTTGAACATGACTGTACATTAACAAATAAAATTAAGTTTATGAGAAAAAATGATGCATCTTGACTTAATAAGGAAGAAAATGTGAATCTAAGAATGTATTCAGTTGTTCTGAGCTTCAGTGAAATGTAGATTTAAAAAGCTGATTTGATCACCTGAACGTCCAGCTTCCAGTCCAGGCTCTGGTAGGCTTACTGGGGACCAGCTGGTTCAGGATGCTGCAGACTGCTGCTCAACACTCAGCTCAAACCTCATCACTACATCACAAGTGGAGGCCTGGATCTGACTGAGCTCTTCACCCAAACCCAGGAGCCCATGAAGTCCACCAGAGATCTGCACATACTCTCCATCATTGGGAGCATCACACCTTCTGCTCCATGCTGGACCATCTCCACGGAAACACCCAGCATCTCTGTCACAGAGACGCTTCATCACCATCATCATCACCCCCAGCATCATTATCATTACCAACACCACCATCATCATCATACTGACAACTGTTTCTAACACTGGTCCACCACCACTGAGGAAATGTTGATTAACTGAGTCTACGACAGATCCTCCAGTCCCGAGTCTGATACCAGAACCTCTGGTCCAGAGAGTACCAATCCAGTGGGTCACATGGAGGGATGCTGAAAAATCAAGTTCAAAGTCAATAGCAATATCATCAAAAATTACTTTGTTCATGTGTCAGTGGGGATGTCCAGGTGTTTAGTCCACAGAGGATGGAGGACTTTCTTTATCAGACACGTTCTGGTCTGAAAAACATCTCTGTCCCTTCTCATGATTCTTTATCAGAATAATTTTCTCCATAGGTTTCTTTTTTTCATCCCATACGTCAGGGGTGTCTAACTACTGATTCATCCTGGGCCACATCATCACCATGGTTACCGTTAAAGACTGATTATTATTTTCTTTTTCAACCAGCTATTTTGTCAGATTTGCCACTAGTTCCTGAACTCAGTCATGAAAAAGAAGTAAATTGCACTTTTACCCTAAAATCTCAATTTTGTTGTTGTATGATCACAACTTAAAAAAAAGAAGACTTTTTTCATTTTAAGAAATTGTTGTGAAATAGTGAAATTCTCCCATCATTAAAAAGTTACTTTTCTGTCATAAAATCTCAATAAAAAAAAAAAAAACCTACCTTTAGCTATTAAAAATATATCTTTTTTAACTGTAAAATTACATATTTAAAAAGAAAACTCAGAAGGAAACAGGATTTATTTCTGCTACTTTACATGTGGCGACTCAAAAATCCACAATTGTCCGCAATTTTAATAAAAGAATAAACCAGAGGTGTCAAACTCCTTTTCATCATCACCATGGTTCCCGTTAAAGGGCTGGTTACTATTTCCTTTCTCAACCACATATGTTGTCAAGCTAATTTTGTGGTAAAATAGCAAATTTTCAAAGACTGAAAGACATTTGTTGGAAAATATGAAGTTTTTGCAAGATTTTGACATAATAAAAAATAAGACACTAAGTTCCTGGTAAAATTACAAATTTAAAAAAATAGTAAAAAGGTAATTTGTCATGCAATTTCACGAAATTCACCACATCGATCATTGAGGCTTTTGTACTAAAATTCAGTATATCAGTATTATCAAAAATAGTTGACTTTTTTATACCAAAATTTGGGACTTTAGGACAAAAAAATTGAAACTATACTAAACTTGCAATTTCACAATAGTTGTAATTTTCTGTCAAAATGTTGCAATAAGTTGATATTTTCTTAAAATCAAAGTTGTAATTGTAATAAATTTGTGACATTTGTGATTGTATGATTAAGAAGTCTTGTTGGGGGGTAAAGTGTCACTTTGGAAATATTTAAAAAATTTTCATTTTTTGTGAAATCTGACAACATATCTGGATGAGAATGTAAAGAATAACCATCCCTTTAACGGTAACCATGGTAACTATGTAGCTCAGGATGAAATAGAGTTTGACACCCCTGACTTAAATGAGATAAGAAAAAGCAAAATCAACAGAAGAATTAAGTATGAAAATCACATTGTGTTGATTCATCAGGAGCTCCAAACAACCCCAGGCCTATTCTCGGACAGGAAGGAGTGTAAACTTTTATTCAAAGCAACTCTGAATGACAACTGGAACATCTGATCGCAGCAAAAAGGCAATTAACGTCAGAACTGGAAGCAAAATAAATTACTACTTAAGCCTTTGAACAGACTCAAACATCATTCCACTTAAGACAGAGGTGTCAAATTATTTCATCACTATGGTTACGGTTAAAGGGCTACATCATCACCATGGTTACCATTAAAAGGCTTGTTATGTTTCATTTTTTTCAGCCAGATATGTTGTCAGATTCCCTGCTAGTTCCTGGACTTCATTAGGAATTAAAAATCTCAGTTAAATCTCATTTTGCAGCATAGAGCTTGGTGTCTCCTGGTGAGGAAATTGTGACTCAGAGCATCACCTGGTGGGATCCAACTTTCTGTCCCATGGTTTGATCTTATTCATCACCAGCGATTTCAGACTAAAAAACAGTCTTTAGAATAACCACACTGACCCATAATAGTATTTCCAGTTTCCAGCGTGTATTGTTGTTGGGTTTCTTAGTCACCATCTCATACCAGAAACATGCTACAATGAGTAAAGCAAAAAAAGCAAGTCATCATGCATACTGCATCCAGGAAAATTGGTTGGTCACCTCATCTTTCAGTTTCACAATCATCCTCATGGCCTCACATTCACAGTCAGAAGGATAGGACAGGTCCTCACCAAGGAACAACAACACATCCCAGAGACCACACGTCCACAGCTGCATCTAAGGACGGAAGGCCCAGCACAACTTCTGGGGGCCTGTAAGCATAATTAAGGACGATGTTCTCCTCCCTCAAAGTGGACGTCTTGGTAACATGAAAACCTGCAAGCTTCTGCTTGAAAGGCTGTGTCTGGTGGTCTACCAACATGACGCTCCCCGGTTTGATAGCTGCGTGAACCAAATCCATGCTCCTCAGTGCTTTCACTGCCACCAGCATCTGCTGAGCAACCGGTCGGATTTCACAAATGTGTAGAGGTTCAAAGTCCCTCTTTTCAAAGAACTCAAACAAATTCATGTCCAACAAATCAAAAACCAGACAACACTGGTTCCTGTGCGCGAGCATCTCTGTGAACTTCAGTAAGTTGTTAGTGTCGGCTTGAAGCCGCCTGACCTGGTCCAGTACTTCCGCTTCTCTTCTGCCTGCTTTGCTTTCATCCTTACTCGCCATTTTCACAGCCACCACATCGTTTGTCTCCAGGACTTTGGCCACTTTAGAAAAAATCCCTCGATGCAGGAAGGTCTCTATCTGGTACTGCCGGTGTTATGGCAAGAACTGCATTCCCATTCGTTGGCGCACATGCAGGGAGTCATTCTACCAGATTCCCCTGCACAAGGAGACCAGGATGCTCACTACTTTCATCACTCCATTTGGAAGGTATGCCTTCTGCTGTCTCCTCTTTGGAATAAGAAGTGCACCAGAAATCTTCCAGAGGAAAATGGCAGAGACATAATTGATGAGGCAGGCATTAGAGCAGACCCAAGCAAAGTGACAAAATGTGACAGTAGTTAATGAAGTATCCAAGTTTGTCCTTGAACTGTCAGCAGTAACTCAAACTCTATATGAGCCACTAAAAGGAAAAGCAGAATGGATGTGGTGGCCAGCACAGTGTGAGGCATTCAGAAAAGTAAAGACAGCAGTAACTACAGCCCTTGTGCTCTCCTTCTATATGTCAACAAACCCACCGTTATGTTAGCAGCAACAGTCTCGGTGGTGTTCTTCTGCGTAGGAGCACTGGAA
This sequence comes from Arrhamphus sclerolepis, assembly GCA_037176975.1. Taxonomy (NCBI): domain Eukaryota; kingdom Metazoa; phylum Chordata; class Actinopteri; order Beloniformes; family Hemiramphidae; genus Arrhamphus; species Arrhamphus sclerolepis. The sequence goes on from JBAMYA010000008.1 coordinate 17,091,920, forward strand.
CCCTGTGGCCTACTGTTCCAGACAGTTCAGCGACGCCCAGAGGAAGATACGTGCTAAAAGGAGTGTCTGGCAAGTGTGTGGGCTTGTGAGTGTTTTGACAAATACCTATATGGGCTTGACAGACTGATGACAAACCACTAGTACCTCTCATGAACAATAAAGACGTGGACTGTGTGACAATTAGGTGCCAGAGGTTATTAATGAGATTTATGTGCTTTAATGCCACAGCAGAATATGCACCAGGCAAAACATTAGCAGCAGCTGATGTGCTCTCTAGGAGCCCAGAGCAGTGTCACGGGGAGGATGTCTGTCATGAAGAAGCAGCAGCACACATTGATGTTGTGATGAGTCAAGAATGAATGACACAGACAGGCAGCTCCAGACAGTCATAGGTTTCATCAGAAATAGGTGGCCTTAGAAGGTAGAAAGGGCACCTGAAGCAGTCAGGGACTTCTACCAAGTGAGAGGAGGCTTATCAGAAATAGACGGTTTAGTTGCTAGAGGCAGCCGCGTTGTCATTCCCACAGAACTGAGGGACGTCATACTGAGGAGAATCCATGATGGACATCAAGGTCTAGTCAAGTGCAGAGAAAAAGCTAATCAGTGGGTACGGTGGCCCAGAATATCAGATGAGATCATAAAGCAGCAAAGCAGTGCACGTTCTGTAGAGAAAACAGAAATGCACAGAGGAAAGAACCTTGGCTGAGCTCCCATCTAGGTCATGGCAGAAAGTTGATAGACTTGTGCGAGTTTAGGAAGCAGAACTATTTAGTGGTATCTGATTATTATTCTGCATATCCTGAGATTATGAAATTGCCTACAACTACTTGTAGCCAGGCTGTAGCTAAGCTAAAAAAAAAAAAAAAAAAGCCACATTTACATGTTTGGGCATTCCAGAAGTACTAGTGAGTGATAACGGGCCTCAGCTAGCTTCAGCTGCGATGACGGAGTTTAGTGAAGAATACGACTCTGTCTGTATCACGTCTAGCCCACACTACCCTCAGAGTAATGGACAGGCAGAGACGGTTGTTCAGATAGCAAAATCTGCCCCGATGACGTACGTAGCCGCACCCACTTCTCCTCCAGGAGTCAGTCCAGCAGAACTACTGGGCAGGAAATAACCACCTTACCCATAATATAAAGTAGTTCATTGTTCACACTAAGAGTTCAGACTAAATGAAGTGCTACCTCTTTGCAGGAGAAATGTGATAAGAAGTGACCAGTAGGTGTCACTGGTCAGATCAGAAAGGATCTGTGCAGTTGCCAAAAAAAGAGCACAAAGAAGTACAGTTACGTTGTTTATAGTTGCTGCCTGTGGAATAAAGCTGAACACAGAGAGAACTCACACAGTGACAAGTTCTAAAACATTATATGTCTGTAAGTAATAGGTACAAACTTTACTGTAACAAGCAAACATATTTATGTAAGTGATCAGTTATGAAGCATGTAATCCTTTGAGTAGGATTGTCTGCTAATGCCTGCTGGGGTTTTATTTACATGCACACTGGGCATGTGTGATGTGCATCCAGGGACGGACATCCTGTGCAGCCATGGTGGTGCCACATGTAGCACATGTAAGACCCAATCTGTAGATCCATAAAAAAATATGGAAATTACTGAAATGTTGCACTTTAACACTCTTCTAAATTCACATTGCACATTCCTTTTGTTTTGACGTGTGCAATGACACCTCCCTTCAAGTATGTCTAATTAATTTTTAGAAGATGCATTCAGCATGAACCCTGCATTCAAAACTTGAGATATTTTAAATTTTAAAAACATTACCTGTTGTTTATCCTCTGTGTCCTCAGACCCACAGTGATGCCAGAGGTTCTCAGATTTTCTTTAAAATACAAGAAAATGCATATCTCACTTCATAATCAAGATTTTTTTAAATTTTATTTTAGGTCTATTCAATTTAAATTTTCTTTTTTTCAGAATGCATTTAGTTGATAATAGTTCTTCAAATTGACAAATTTATACACTAGTCCTGTTGAAAAAGAACTGCATCCCCCTGCTGGCCATGCTGGGAATAATAAAAAGAAAAAAAATGCGATAAGATTGCGTTTTGCTCTGCTTACACAGAAGATATGTTTCCATGCACATTAAACTCACCTGGGCTGATTAATAATGGGAGATGCATAGTTCAGAAAGGGTCCTCATCTACATGACGAAATGAGGAAAAAAGATGAATGAATGAAACACCGTTGTCAGCTCAGTGTTATCAGTGTAACATTGTTGGATAAATGCGATAATACACACTGAAAAGGCTTTTCACAACACATCTATGAAACCTTGTGTAGCCTACAACACTCGTCCAGAACATTTCTATTTAAAAACACTCACGATTAATAACTACTACTTCTAAACCAGAGGGCTGCGACCTTGAACGTCCAAAGAGCCATTTAGACCTGTTTCCCACAGAAAAGAAAACACTTGGAGCCACAAAACTCTTTTGATGTCTAAAGTGAAGATAAAGCTGCATACATCTTTTTTTTGCCTCTATGCTGTTATAAAAAAAAGAGAAACTACAGAATGTCACATGAAATCAATGAACTGCTTCAGATAAACACAATTCTATTTCCACTTGCAAAGAAATCATTCAGAACAAATAAAACTGAAAAAAGAGGCACCAGTAAAGGCTACTTTCAAATAAAATACTGTAGCACCAACAAGGTGTGAAATAAGATGTCTGAGGTTTTAACTGACAAATCATAATAATGATTTCTTTTTCAAGTCTTTAAATGCATATCACAACACAGAGGGGTGTCCTCAGCTGCCTGGTGCTGTAGCAGTTATATCGCAACCTGCTGTACCAACTTAATAATAACAGCAGGGTGACCAAATAATGGCAGAAAGAGAAAAAAGCACACGTATGTCCAGTTAGTCCAGGGAAATTACGTCCCATAAGTTCTTGTGCTACTCCACCTGACAGCGCCACCAGCATCCCACAGCCACCACTACAATGCTCATTTAAGTTTTTCAAGTTGCTCCTTGTATTTATTAAATTAAAAAAGTGAACTAAAACTGCAATGAACAGCAATGGCCTTCTGCTGACCCCGGGAGGACGTGGCAAAGCCTGCAGCACATCACGGACTACAGGACCACCATCAGCTCAGCAGCCAGTCTGCTGGAAGACCTCAACATGTTCTACACTCACTTTGAGACCTCCCAGACCTTCCAGACTTCCCAGACCCCCCAGATTACCCAACCCTGCCCCCCACCAGAGGTTTCAATAGACCAAGTACACAAAGCCCTGAGGAAGATCAACCCTCGCAAGGTAGCACTGTAGATTATTATTTCTCTGTCATCTCTGGTAATAACTATTATATATCACTTTCAGGACTATATTGACCACTACCACACTGAAATCTGAGAAATTCTGCTTTAAAGATCCACGTATTATTGTTGCAAACAGGCAAAATGCTGAAGTTTGTACTTTTTCCTATAATCATTCACTGGGACTACTTGATTCTATTTATAGACTACTATGACGACTCACAGACTTAATATTAAACATTTTTACTGTGTAAAATTAGAGAAATCCTTCTTTCAAGTTCCATTGATTTGGATTCACAAACAGCCCATAGGCTGAAGTTTGAGGTATTATAAAAGTACTTTTTCCCATAATTACTCACTTGGACTAGCTAATTCTCAGATGGAGGATAAACTTGGTGCAGTGTCCTGTATATAAGTGATGAATTTATTCACACTGGCTAACATTTTATTATAACAAAACACAACTAAGTAGAACTCATCAGTGATGAGTCTTTCACAGTCTGTCTTTGTTATTTACACAGACTGCAAATCCAGTATCCATGCTTAGCTTCTTTTATCTGTGTTGAGTCCATTGCCAAGCACTGTGTATGGTACCACCGGCAATACGTGTCGCACTGAATCTGTTAAAGACCAAAAGAAATAAATAAAATGGAATTTTACAAAGTTTAAGTCCTACTTTTTGTCAAAATAATAAATTCTCAGTTGCTATCGTGCCTGGTCTGGGTTGATATTAACCAGCCTTGTCCCTCAAAGTAGACAAGAAAATGACCAAGGAAGAATAGAGTTAGGGTTGTATCACGGGTCCCAAGAGTGGTACCACAGGAATAGAGAGAGTACCTGTAAACAGGAAACCTGTCTAAACAAGAAAGGAGATGACACAGGCTGCTTTCTCGTTCCTCATCCAATTTGCGTCTCTTTATTTACTCACAATAGTATCAAAATATCTATGAGCAATACTTCTCTTGCTTTTTGTCTCCGTGTGGTTCAGCAGTAAACATTACAAATACATTCATATTGTCATTTCATGACATTACACATTCGTACATTCACATTTTCACCTGTACATGAGTGATAGTAGGCCACTAAGGCTGAATAGTGCAATAACATGGAAACTCCAGTGTGCAAACCACCTGACTAAACATTCATATTGACTGGAATTTTACCATAGCACATATAAAGATTCACTTCGTTACTGTCCATCCATCCATCCATCCATCCATCCATCCATCCATCATCTTCCGCTCATCTGGTACCGGGTTGCGGGGGGCAGCAGCTTGAGCAGGGACATCCAGACTTCCCTCTCCCCGGACACCCCCTCTAGCTCTTCTAGGAGGATCCCAAGGTGTTCCCAGGCCAGCCGAGCAACATAGTCACCCCAGCGTGTCCTGGGTCTTCCCCTGCGTCTCCTCCCAGTGGGACATGCCCGGAGCACCTCCCGAGGGAGGCGTCCAGGGGGCATCCGATACAGATGCCCGAGCCACCTCAGCTGGCTCCTGTCGATGTGGAGGAGCAGCGGCTCTCCTCCGAGCTCCTCACCCTACCTCTAAGGGAGCAGCCGAGACCCTGCGGAGGAAGCTCATCTCAGCTGCTTGTATTATTGTGTTCTTTTGGTCAAGGAGGAGCAGTTCATAACTGTAAAACATTAACATCTAGCCTAACTAGTTTGAAACATTGGTGTTGCTGTTGTATATGAATAACTTATAATAATAACCTTAAATAAAAATATAAAAATAAATAAATAAATAATTCATTTCAGTGTCAGCTTCATATATACATTCATTGCTACTGGACAACTCTGACATCACAACTGTGTTTCTTAATTTCTTAATCATACATACTAAACAAAATATCATTCCTTACATCAGTGTATTTATTTATTTATATTTGTATGTCTTATAAAAATGATCGTGTCTTATGAACAGTGTGTATTTATCTATTTATACTCTAATTCTGTATATTATAACAAGTGTGCCTTAACTTCTTTATACTCATCAAACTTCATAAAATATCTCTTGCACAAAAGTAGTGGGCGAACGTATTTATACTCATTAAAGTTCGTGAAATAACTGAGTCTAAAATAGTTTTCTAGAGCTCACAATGCTACGTTAGCAGTTAACTACGTGAATCAGTAGGATCTCTAAGGATCAAGTTCATCAAGACGGCGGTTAACGGTTAGAAGCCCGTCAGTTTGCCATTACCTCAGGACCCTCTCAGTGCTCTTTTTGGCATGTCTGGAGAGAACAAACATTTAAATTCTGACAAATGTCATGCTTTATCCAAGAGATCTTTATTACTTAGACGTGGTGTCCTAAAGTGGAGAGACACTACTCCACCCACTTGCTTGCCCACAAAGAATAGCAGACATTGTTCATCCGTTACCTGCTTGATCCCATTCATGTACAGAGGAGGGATAGTCAATACATCTGCAGAAGGATCCTGAAAATGGATCTGCCAGACTGGAGGGTTAGAGGAAGACCAAAGAGATTTATGGATGTAGTGAAAGAGGACATGAAGTAGTTGGTGTGAGAGAAGAAGCTGCACAGGATAAGGTGAGATGGAGGCGGATGATTTGCTGTGGTGACCCCTAAAGGGAACAGCCAAAAAGAGAAGAACAAGAAGAAGGAGTGGTTGTACTGTAGCCTATTAAAACTGTCAATGCTCGCTCTTGGGAGCGTGTTCGTATGGCTCTCACCACATCAGGTCCGCTAAAACTTCAG
>JBAMYA010000008.1:17098015-17113118 GCA_037176975.1 Arrhamphus sclerolepis
GTGGCTGCTGCGGACAGGAAAAAATGGAGAGACTCTGTAGAGGCCTTATGTGCCGCTGGGCGCGAAGAAGACAGGTGTATTGCGAAATTCACAATTTTACATAAAATTTTGGTTTCTCACCAAGTTTTTTTTTTTGATAAAAATCTTTTTATTTGACATTATATACAAGAGCTTAATTTGTGATTTGAGTAAAAAAGCCTCAATTTTATGATTAAAATTGTGAATTTTGTGAAATTTTAGATTTAATGACAAAAATTCACTTTTTTTTTAAAATTATTTGTTTTATGACCGAGTCCTGGAACTAGCAGGAAATCTGTCAACATAGCTGGTTGAGAAAGTAAAGAATAACCACTCTTTAATGGTAACCATGGTGATGATGTGGCCCCAGAATGAAATGCAGTTTCTCTGTTTTACCAGGACCAACTTACTGGTGATGATGGAGGAGGAGTGCTTTTATATACCATTGACTCCAATGACACTCTTTTGCATAGTAACGTATTTTGATGTGTATATATTTTTTTTCTGCAGTTTGCATTAGACCACTAAAAGACGCTGTTCTCCAGGCTCACATGTCTGATGTTTACAAGAGTAGAAAATGCACATCATCAGAAAGCTTTAGTCATAATTCGCTGTGTCATCTTCATCAAATGACCCATTTTCATAATCTCTCCCCAATTGTGGCAGGGACACAGATCTTTGTCCCCCTCTCCTTTTTTTTTTATTTTATTTTTTAAATTGATTTGTAATGAATGGTCAATATTAAGAACTTTTATCTGAGAGTGACTGCCTTGTTTTTGGATAGTTTTAATGTCAGATATCTCTGACTGCTTGGTGGATGTACCTCTTAGTGTTGGCTCTCAAATATCAAAATGTCCTCCCTGTTCGCTGAAAGTTCAGCACAGCACATTTTTCTCTGCGAAGGTTAAATCGACACAACGTCTGTCTCATTGCTGACTCGTTGCACATCTTTCCGGTGGCCTTGTGACCTCCTGTGAGCGCACACAATAATGAGCGTGTCTGCAGGCCTGTTTACCCTCCAATTAGACATGTAGTTGCTTCATGATTACAACCGAAGCTTGCTGTGCTGGTGGAAGTCTTGGCAAAACATCATGGGAGAGTCTTAACCCATGACTCTGACTCTGTTGCTAAAACCAAAGCTCTGAAATGAATAATTGAAGCCTCCACTCGTGTAAGCCGTGCATGCATTTACTTAATATTACCTCTGTTTTGTGCTTTTACTTCTTAACTCTAGTTCATCTTGAAGAACTATGGGGAGAATCCGGACAACTACAACGAACAGCTGAAGAAACTGGAGACTCTGCGGCAGGTTGGTGCTGTGTGAAACCAGCAGAAATATTCTCTCATTGTACCTGTGGATCCGACTCTGAGCTATTTTTAAAAGCTGTTGTTGCGTGTTGTGAAACCTCGTTTGACAAAATGAGTAGGACAGCGAGTGTTCCCTTGTTCAAGGCTCATGAATGAGAATTTAGGAGGAGAAAAAGAATAGAAATGTAGGATGAAATGTATTTTTCTTGGTAGTTTCATTTTTAGGCCACTGTTTTCTTAACTGAATAAGTAAGAATAAAGATAAAATTCAGCCTGTGAATGGACATGATGCTTTTGCATATGTTGAATAAGAGCAGTTTTAGGCACATTCTGAAGTGAGAGCGTACCTTCTTTTTTTTTTGTCTCCAGATGTGTCGGAGTGACATCATCTGTCGCAAGGCTTCTTGCTATGTCGGTTGTTATTCATGACTTTGGTTTTTACGCCCCACTAATGAATTTAGGACACATCAGAAACCTCCTTGACAGAGCAGTTTATCATCTGAAGTGGCTGAAACATCTTTGCATTTTGGTAGAAGAATCAGTTCTGCATAATTCTAGTATTAATTTCTTTATTTTAAGTACATCTTTCTATCATAGACAGAATTATAGGCTAACCAGGATGAGAACACCATCCCTGCTGGTTTCTTTTGAATTTTCTTGTGACGCCACACAAGGAAGCAGCTGTTTGCGGTGTTCCTTCAGTTTACTCAGATGTTGTCAGTGAACCTATCAGAAGCTTCCAAAGCCATGACATCACCAACTGGTCTTCCCCAAAGTGGTTAGACATATCAATCTTGGTATATGTAAACTAGAACTTGCGTTAGTCTGACATTTAGCAGATAGAAATAATTTTGGTAATCCTAATTTAGTTTGATTTAATGCCAGACAGGAAAGAAAAAAAAAGCTTGTGTTTCAAATGTAGTTCCTTCAATTCTGCATAACTATGATGATTTAAAAAAAACAACAAACATCTTTCATAAACAAATGACTGACTGTAGAAAGTCTGAGGCTGAGTGTGACGCAAAACCATGATCATGTGTAGGAAAAGTTTCTTAAAACAAAAATCTGTATCTAAGTTGATTTTTCTCATGAGCTGTAATCATTAAAGGTCTCTCTGAAGCTAAAAAGACAAAATGAAAGACATTCTTTTGTTTGCCTGCTTTTCTTTTGGTTTGTTTTCATTTAATCGTTTAAGCTGAGATGTTGAGGAGGCGCGTTGCTTTCAGCCCTTTTGTGGCGTTGCTTTGGTCATTTATTGTTTTTTATCAGCTTCCCTGCTAACTGGTTCTCTTGGGACGACACAGAAGCTCTATTTTCTTTTACTCATGAAAGCAGTGTCACATCTCCAGAACTGGCTCTGTGATGACTTCAAGAAAAGCTCATTGTGCAGTCATTAACACATCGTTTTTCTTGTCTGACGGCAGATTTGCAACCACAAATGTTCAGTCTTCTGTTTTAGATGAATGACGTGCTCTGTTTGTTTTAATTCCTTAATTCCATTCCTGCACTTCTCTAAATTATAAATCAGGTCAATATTGACCATCCTTGTACAAGAACCAAAAGAACTTTGATAAATCATCTAGTAAGTTCCAAACAGTCATTGATAAATGCATGTCTCTATGATGCACAGCTGTCGTTTTGTGGCTGTAAAGATCAAGAACAGCTGATTCAAAGCAACATAAACTGTCGTGTTTGCTTTGCAGAGTGCAGTGAATGTGACGAGAGATTTCGAGGGATGCAGCACTCTAAGGAAGTACTTCGGACAGCTGCATTACCTCCAGAGCAGAGTACCCATGGGAGTAGGCCAGGAGGCTGCAGTACCCATCACGTGGTAAGGCGCTAACACGCTGACGTTCGGTTAGATTTCCGTAAAGGCTGTGGCTCCAGTTTTACCCCAGCGGCGTTTACATACAGGCCCGAACGACGACGAAAAATCCCACAAAAAAGGTGTAACTCGCCACCGCCTGCGTAAAAGTCAAAACAGCAATGGAGGAATAAATGCAAATGAAAGTATTTCGGACTGAGTGATGTATGTGCTGGTTAAAAACCGACTAATTTCATCTTCTGCCTGAAGAATCTCTTCATCTTCCCAGTTTAACATTATGTAGACGGAGAGTTCATAAAAGTTGGAGCAAAACAAACCAATGTGTTTTCATCTACTGTCTTCCACATATTTACATGGAAAACAATCATTGTGTTGCAAAAAAATTCCCAGATGTCTCACTCAGTCACTGGATCAGTGTACATTATAAACACAGGCGGTGTCTCCTTTTTCACCCCTTTTCACTTAAAAAAAAAAAAAGACGGCATCTGAATTGTCTCGACTGCATTGCACCGTGCTTATGTGGTGAGGTTGTGATGTCTTTTCTTTTTTTTTTTTTGTAGAATTAGAGAGACGCTAGCTTTATTTTCAAATGTAATTTTGGTTCATATTGTTAAAATGGAGGGATGGAAAAAAAAGAAAAAGAATGAATCTTATTTTGCAGTCAAGAAAACAGCGGAATGACTCCAAAGCATCTTTCTTTTATTAATACATTCCTTTTGAATTTTGTCAGGACTGAAATTTTCTCTGGAAAGACAGTCACCCATGATGACATCAGCTATGAGCAGGCTTGCATCCTCTACAACCTCGGTGAGTAAAGACGCCTACTGTGGTCTGTTATGTTTAAATTAAACTCTTAATGGGACACATGAACAAATATTTCAGTCAACTGAAACGGTTGTTCAATCCGTATCGAGTCAGTTTTGTACCTCAAATGATATCTGACACGTCTGTTCATCTGTGTGGTTGGAAGTTAGTAGGAACGTAGCCTTTCTATATTTAAATGTGACATCAAATTTACATGTCTAGATGCATTTCTTTTTTTTATTTCAGATGAAAGTTACAGGAATGTGTTCAAGAAGTCACTTCCTGCCAAATCCTTATGCTTGTAATCCACCATAACTTCAAAAAGCAGTAAAATATAATCTATTTAATGTAATCTGAAGAAAGTAAGACCTGTTTTTCTGCAGTCTACTTCCTTTTTTTTCTCCTGTGCATTATCATGTTACAAGAAATGCGCGAAGATTTGAAAAGCAGACAGAACAGAGACTTCCTGAACTGGCTGCTGCTTACTGAAAACCTGTCCAAACGTATCTGGATTCTCTGCAGGGGCCCTCCACTCCATGCTGGGAGCCATGGACAACAGGGTGTCTGAGGAGGTAGATAACGTGCACGTGCACCAGCAGTGTAAGTACGTCCGTGTCCACACACAGTCGCATTGATTAGGTGCTCTGTTTCCAGGGGATGAAAGTGTCGTGCACGCACTTTCAGTGCTCAGCAGGTGCCTTCTCCTACCTGAGGGACCATTTCAGCCACAGCTTCAGTGTGGATATGAGCCACCAGATCCTCAACCTCAACATCAACCTGATGCTGGTAGGTCGCACACGTGCACACCAGGGTGGTTGGAAATTAGTGATTTCAAAATTCTGAAATCTACCAGCCGCTATTTTTTTTTCTGTCTAGCATCATTTAACTGCATGTGAAAAATAATGTTCTAAAGTTCAAGCACAAATGTTTTAGCCGAATGGGCTGTTTCATTTTTTTTTTTAAATTAACTTTTATTTTTATAAAAAGACACAAATACAAATAGGAAGTATTGCTGCATGTATGTCAAAACGGTCCTTTTGCAGTGAAACTGTGGTCTTGATAAAGCACCGCGGAACTCTTGCACTCGTCCAGGTCTTTCCAGTCTTCCAGCGACAGTCATGTCCTCGCTGCACTGACCTGAATGCTGATTCAACTGCACTTTCTTTGTAATTGACGACATTACTGAGGCTCCATTGTGTTTCCTCTGTTGGAAGTTGCTTTGGATAAAAACATCTGCTGAATGTAACGCAGTGTAATGATTTTCACAGTACTCGGGCAGACTCTAAGGCTTCATATCTTATTCAATTTATTATTGTTGTTATTTATTTATTTTTATTGACCAAAGAGATGTTTTATGGATGTCGTGAAAGAGGGCATGAGGTTAGTTGGTGTGAGAGAAGAGGATGCAGAAGATATGTTTAGATGGAGACACTGTGGTGACTTCTGAGGGGAACAGCTGGAAGAAAAAAAGAGAATATGTCTCGTGTTGACTGATGTGAATTATTCTCCACTTTTTATTAAAAATAAGAAGATTAGGAAGTTGGATGGATGGATGGATGGGAAATAATTTCACTTCTTTGCCTGTTGTCTCTTGCGTTTTAATGCTGCATTGTTTTTCTATAAAGGGTTGAAAAGAAAGTAACAGCTGTTGGTGATTTGTTTTTTTTCCCTCTAGTTTAAGGCACAAAAGAAGTTGTGCTGCTTTATGTTTCCATGGTAACCTGTTACGTCTCATGTAAATTGTCCAGGTGAAACAGGATTCTTTCTTCGTTGTGGAATGTCAAAACTGTTTAGTTAACCGTTTCACGTTCCTGCCACAGTTGCGTTTGGGGGGTGATGGAGGTTAATCTTTCACATTTGTCTGTCTCCCAGGGACAGGCTCAGGAGTGTCTTCTGGAAAAGTCCATGTTGGACAACAGGAAGAGTTTTCTGGTTGCACGCATCAGTGCTCAGGTATCTTTATTTTGTGTCCTTTCCTGCAATTCAGTGTGAATTATTTAAATGCGTCATAGTCAACAAGTAATTCTGAATTTTAAAAGTCAGTGAGTGCGTTTGTGTTTCTCCAGGTGGTGGATTATTATAAAGAGGCCTGCAGAGCTCTGGAGAACTCAGAGACGGCCTCCATGCTGGGAAAGATCCAGAAAGACTGGAAAAAACTGGTTCAGATGAAGATTTACTACTTTGCCTCCATTGCACATGTAAGTATCTGATGGAAGAGGGTTGCTTTTGGATGCATAATGATACAAACTGGTTTGCGTATAGATATAAATTCTTTTTTTCTTTCTTTCTTCTTAAACTGCATACATAAGCGTCTTGGCTCTTTATTTCAGTCCATTTTCTTTGTTCTTCTCAACAGCTTCACATGGGAAAACAAGCAGAAGAGCAGCAGAAGTACGGAGAACGGGTATTAAGTCATTTTGTATTCCTTCAGCTGTCAGTGTGCTGGTGCTTTCATCTCTGTCTGTGCATGATGGATTGTTGCTGACATGAATAAGCAGCAGAGTTACAGATTCCTTTCAAGCCCGTTTCCACGTCCTGAGGCCTTTGCTACGTTACTAACACGGTCTTCCTTCCACAGCTGGCTTACCTGCAGAGCTCTTTGGACAAACTCAACGAAGCCATCAAGCTAGCTAAGGTAAGTACACTGTTGTCAACGTTGCCTCTATACGAAACTTGTAACTAGAACATTTCTGAGGAAATTTCAATGGATTCAGTATTGACGTCAAAAAGTGGAATAACTGAGGTGGAGAGCAGCTGATTTATGGCAAAAGTCAGGATTTAAAAAATGTTTGAAAAAGATTTTATGGGGGGGAAAAAAGTCTTTGTCAAAACTCATGGTTTGTTTTTCTTTTTTTAGATAGATTTAGAAGTTGACAGTTTTCTGAAATTTTAGATTTTATGACAAACATTCACTTTGAAAAACAGATTTACTTTTACAGCAGGGTTCAGAAACTAACGGGAAATCTGAAAACATAGCTGGTTGAAAAACTAAAGAATAATCATCCCTTTAACAGTAGCCATGGTGACGAGTTGGCCCAGGATAAAATAGAGTTTGACACCTGAGCTACAAACTATAGTCGCTGTAGTTTTTGTTTCCTTTGTTTTGAAAGCTAAACCTTAGTTGGTTTTGTCCCGATCCAAACAGGGTCAGCCCGACAGCGTGCAAGAAGCCTTGAGGTTCACCATGGATGTGATTGGGGGAAAGTGAGCAACGAGTCCTATTATTGGTTGCATTTTCATTGTTTTAGCAGAATCTTACTTCAGACAAGACAAAGGCATTTATGTGACGATGGTTTCTTTTAACTTGAAGGTTTACTTCTGCAAAAAAGGACAACGACTTCATCTATCACGAGACTGTTCCCTCTCTGGAGACTTTAGCCTCCGTCAAAGGTAACAGATGTTCCTGCATTCAGTCAGTTATAGTGTGTATGCAAAACTAGCTTTGCATACAGGTGCATTTTCATGGATAAAGTCATGCACTGTGGTATGAATAGCACCATGCAAGTTGGTCCAGCAGTGTTTCTAAATATGTGTGGGCTGTTTGGTTTGCAAAATTAAAACCCTGGACTTTTTACATTTGTTTACTGACTATTACCAGGCGGCAAGCTGCTTCACACTTAAACCTAAATAAACCAACAGCACTGAACTGTTGCAGTCAGTTATTAGGAGAACTTTGAATTCATTTGTACAACATTGTTGGACAAATTATGTTGTTTTACTGTAAATGCAAATTCCAAAAGCTGCAAGTTGTATTACATGCAGTGCATTGCAATCTGCCTTATTTTTGTTTTGTTTTTGTGCCTTTGTAGGTGCTCCGCTGGTGAAAGCTCTGCCAGTAAATCCCACTGATCCCAGCGTCACTGGACCAGACCTGTTTGCAAAACTGGTGCCCATGGCTGCTCACGAAGCCTCTTCTCTGTACAGGTAGGCTCTGTCTGCAGATGTTTACTTTCACTAAGTTTATAGCGGAAGTTTAGTCACATGGGCGGTCACGTGTGTTGTTATTTCAGTGAGGAGAAAGCCAAACTGCTGAGGGATGTCATGGCCAAGATCGACGCCAAGAATGAAACCCTAGAGTGAGTTCATGAGTTTGTCTCTCTTCTTTTGGATCGCATCAGTCAGCATCTATTAGTCCGTGGTGTTGGACCAGTCTTTTCGGTCTGTCCTAAGCAAACTTTAAAATTTGCGTTCTGAAATTAAGACTGGTCTTACTTAATTCCTCTGCAGGCAGTTCATGGACTCTCTGGGCTTGGATCCGGAGTCGGTGGACAACCTTGACATATACAACCACATCCCTCCAGTCCTGATGGAGAAGTGTGCTGCTCTCAGCGTCCGACCAGACACCGTCAAGAGCCTCATTCAGTCCATGCAGGGTTAGCAGAAGACGTTACTCTCACACATGCATAAATTGGTTTGGGGAGGGATGGTTTGGAAATGGTCACATAACTTAAGCAAAGGTTGCTGATGACTAAGTGCGCTGACATAATAAAACTGACTGTCTTTTTGCCTGTTCAGTGCTCTCAGGCGTCTTCACCGATGTGGAGTCTTCACTCAGAGAGATTAGAGACGTCTTGGAGGCGGATGAAGCCGGCGAGCGAACCCTCAAAGAGGTGGGCGGTCCCGCTGCTGGCGAGGCGCATCCTCCAGCGCAGAACGCGGCTCTGGCTGAGATCCGCAGGGACCTGGAGAAGTACATGGAGGCCCACGAGAAGGCCAGTTTCACCAACACGGAGCTCCACCGGGCTATGAACCTGCACATCAGCAACCTGCGCCTGCTCGGGGGGCCACTGGAAAGTCTGAAAGAGGCGCTGCCCCGGCCTCAGCTCAGCGAAGGTGAGGATGTGCTCCATGGCGTTGACCGGAGTGTTCTCAGCAGTTTTCAGGCTTTAAGTTTAAAAAACAAACAAACAAACATTTTCTGCTCTTCAAAAGTATTCAAGTTATAGCAGCTAATAATGATTAAAGTACAGGAAATAAGATCACTCTGAAGTATGTGTCAAACCAATCCAGCTCCCGTTTCCAGAGAGATTTTCCAACAAAAAGTTGCTCATTTTTTGTCAAAACAAAAAATTTTTTGGACAAAAAGTTGAAATTCTACAAAATTTTTATGACTTTTGTAATTTTCTGTCAAGACGTTTATATTTTCCACTTGCAATTGAACAATAAAAAATCTTGGTTGCTGGGGGGAAAAACTCAACTTTGCAAATTTTTTAGTTATTTATTTTTTGAACAAAGTAAACATTTTTCTTAAATTGTAAACTTTTAAACAAAAGATTTTTGTTAAAAGCTTCAATTTTTGGATAAGTGAATTTTGTAAAATTTGAGATTTCATGACAAAAAAAAAAATCATTTATTTATTTATTTTTTATGACTTGAGTCCAGGACCTAGCAGGTAACCATGGTGATGATGTAACCCAAGATAAAATGGTTTTCAAGGAAATGGCTTCCTGCTCTGATGTGTTGTGAATTATTCAGCGCAGCATGTGGCTGATAGTGTTATTGTACTCTCCCACGGACTCAAAGTAATTAAAAGGATTACATTTTTGAATTTAATTGTGCGTGTGCAGAGGAGGTGGGAGGGCTGCAGTGTGTGAAAAGAATCTTGGGGAAAGTTCAGGAGATGCGGGATCAAAGGAGCTCTTTGGAGAAACAGCTCCGTGACCTCATCCAGCAGGACGACATCACCTCCACACTCGTCACCACGGAGAGAGGAGACATGAAGGTATTTTGGCGTGAGAGGTAAAGACTAAAAGAGCTTTTGCTTTTCTTCATGCTTACTTGAATTAATTTGTCTTTCCAGCATATATTTGAGGAGCAGCTGAAGAAGTATGAGCAGGTGAAGGTCTATATTGACCAGAACCTCTCAGCGCAGGAAAACATCTTGAAGGCCCTGACGGAGGCCAACGTCCAGTACGCCTTTGTCCGCAAGAGCCTGAGCCAGACGGAGCAGCAGTTCAACAGCACGGTCCAGGGACTGGTGGGCTCGTACGAGGCGTACGAGGACCTCATGAAGAAATCACAGGAGGGAAAAGAGTTCTACGATGACCTGGAAGCCAAAGCGTCACGTCTGCTGGAGAGAGCAAAGGCGCTGTGCCAAACCAGGGCAGAGGAGAGGAATCCTGTTCTGGAAAAGTGAGGAGGACAGAAACAGCAGTGTTTTAATATGAGCAGGTTTTAGATACAGATGAAGACCGCAGCAGTCAGTCTCATGAAGATGCTTTTGCTGCACCACAATCTTAAATTCGTAGTATTTGCAAATAAGTAAGACGATCAAAAACTTATGCAGCTGGTTTATGTCACAAACTCAGGATTTAGCAAATGTTTGCAAAAGATTTTGCACCAAAAAGTTGCTCATTTTTGTCAAAAACCTGTTATTTTTGTTAAATGTTCTTTTTTTAATAACAAAGGTTTATGATTTTACAACAACTTGCAAGTTTACAACTTGTAATTTCATGTTAGAATGTTGCTCAAAGTTTATCCCCTTCGAGGATTAATAGTTATGTCTGTCTCTGTCTAAAAAAATAGTCATTTTAAGTTTAAAAGTTGTAAATTTGACTTTTTTTTTTAAATTGTAGAATTACAAAAAGTATTGAGCTTGCAAAATGTGCAATTTTACAAAAAAACTAGCTTTTGTTATTTTAGGATAAAAGTCTCACTTTTATCATCAAGGTTGCGATTTCTGAGACAGTTGAGATTTTATGACAAAATTAGGAATTTTGGCATTTAAAAGAAAAGAATTTTAATGGAAAAAGTTTTTTGTTTTATTCTGGTCTTTACTCAAGAAAGAACACCTGATTTTTTAGCACAAAAGAGTACATTTTATGCTAAAAGTAGGACATTTTGTGAAATCTGATGTTTTATGACAAAAAATCTTTAAAGAATATCTGGCCCTTTAACAGTAACCATGGTGATGGTGTGGCTGAGGCTGAAATTGAGTTTGACACCGCCTCCCTAGAATACCTTATTATAATTCAATTTTTTTTATATATATTGTACTTGATCTTCTGCTTCCTTTTTTTCCAGAGAGACCCAGAAGAAGCCCCCAGCACGGCCCACAGCAGCTAAACCCTCCCTGAAGCCGAAGGACGTGGACCCTTCCAGCATCGAGGATCCAGAGCTGGCCCAGCTCAGTGCAGCCATCCTGGCTCTGGGGGGTGACCTGCCTGAGGAGCTCCGCAGCCTCCCCTGTGACATTCCTTCCCTCCCGAGCGCTGCGGGTCGTTTTCCTGGTCCTGAAGCCTTCATTCCTCCTGGTGCTAAACCAGGCGGCAGCTCCTCGCTGCCGTGGCCTGGTCATCCAGCTGCAGCTCTTCCTCACTTCCCCGCTAACCTGCCACCTCCAGAGCTGCTGGCACGGATCGCTCAGTTTCCTACTTCGGGCCCTTTGGCAGCGCCAGGACCCATAGGACCTGTACCTCAGATGACTGCACAGAGACTTCCTCAAATTCCAGCCCAGCCAGTTGTGTCCGGTTATCGGCCACCCCCACCTCAGGCTCCTCAACCACGGCTCGTTGCCCCCGCCCCTGTCCGGCCCTCGACCACCACTGTGGACAGCATCCAGGCCCCTATCCCGAGCTACGCCCCCACACCACATCACCCCGTTCCACATGGAGCCTCAACAGGCCACGCACTACCACAGGTGGGTGCGTACCCTCACATGATGCCCCACCCAGGGGTCCCTGTTCAAGGCCCGACCCAGGCGTCTGCAACGAAGGATCTGCAGCAGTTCCCTCAGCCCGTCAGGCAACCACTCCCTCAGGGGTACCAGCCAGGACCACGGCCTGTCCCTGGCCCTCATCCTCCTCTTCAGGCCCAGCAGATGTACCCTCATGGATACATGCCCCCCCAGTACCAGCAGGCGTTCCCAGCTCAGCTTCAGCCGCATCAACAAAATGGCTTCCAGCCTCAGTTCCCTCAGTACCAGACTCCGCAGGGCTTTATACCCCAACCCCACCCTCAGTTGATTCCAGGCTCCATCCCGAGACCCCCTCAGGTACAGATTCCACCTCAGAGCGCACCACCACCAACAGTCCCATCTTCTCAGCCTGCACCACCTGTATCTCAGCAGTATCTGCCCCATCCCACCCAGCAACGGATGATGCAACAGCAGCAACAAATCTCAGTGCCTCCCAACGCCCAGCAGATCCTGCCACGCCCACAGATGCAGCTACCAGGTGGTCCCAGAGCACAGATGCCCCCTACCAGTCAGACCATGCCCCCGGTCTCACAGATCTACATTCCTCCTACCAGCCAGCCCCTTCACCCAACCCTGCATCCTCAGATGCCCCCGGCCTCACAACCACACATGGCCACTGGTCCTCAGGTTCATCTGCAGAGGGGGGGCATTCCCCAAATGACCCCCAGTGCACTACCACCACAGCATAATCCTCTACCTGGACAGCCCCCAATACCAAATATGCCCCAGCAGCCCATGCCGATGCCCAGCCAGTCCCAGCCTCACCCGGCTCACTCTGGAGGCGTGTGTTACCCTGCAGGAGCACCCATGTTGACCCCCCAGCCCCCAGCTCCACAGCAGCCGCAGGCTCCTCTTCCTCTGCCGCATTCACAGCCTTCTATGTATCCTTCAGGGACCAGTCTACCTCCAGGAGCTCAGCAGCAACCTGCTGTCATCGCCCCACATGCCCCCCCTTCTCAGCCACTGATTCAGGCCCCTCATGGAGGCCCCACCTCAGTGCAGCCAACCAACACTATCCCACCTTCTCCTTCATTGTCTCCTTCCCCATCTGCCTCTCCGGGTCCCGCCTCCCTGGGTCTGAGACCCACCCCAGCCTCCACCCCTGGAAGCACAGCCCCGCCCACCCTCCCCTCCCCCTCTGCAGTTTCTCCCTCCACGTCACTGTTTCAGCGGCAGAACTCGAGCACAGATGACCTCCTTTCTTCGAGTCCAGAGAGCCAACCGGGAGGCACCAAGGCTCCCACCAACGTCCTCCAACCCACCAAAGCTGACCCGCAGGACGGGGAGCGGCGAAAGAAGAGCTCCCAGGGAGTTCTCCTCATCCAAGGTGATCCATACCAAGCTCCAGAGCGCGTTGCCCGCCTTCACAGCCAACTGGAAAATTACAGAGCACAGGTGGATTCCCTGGAGCAGCCCTCAGAGAACGAGGGCGGTCTGTCGGTGCTCGATGCCCGCTGGAAAGAGCTGCAGGACCAGCAAGAGAAGGACGCCCGTCAGCTGTCTATCGCCATCGCCCGCTGCTACACCATGAAGAACCGCCACCAGGACGTCATGCCCTACGACTTCAACCGCGTGGTGCTGCAATCAGGCAAAGATGACTACGTCAACGCCAGCTACGTGGAGGACCTGTCGCCGTACTGCCCTCGCCTCATCGCCACACAGGCGCCGCTCACGGGCACAGCGGCCGACTTCTGGTTGATGGTGTACGAGCAGAAGGTGTCGCTCATAGTCATGCTCGTTTCGGAGCAGGAGCTGGAAAAGGTAATCATAATTTAAATTTTCTTCTCTTTTTTTTTTTTTTCCCGTCACTGGTGATTGTGCTTAATTTGCTGCCGTTTATTCTCAGGGAAAAGTTCTGCGCTACTTCCCGACGGAGCGCGGCCAGCTGCTCTCTCAGGGGCAAATCACGCTCAGCCTGACCACACAGAAGACGGCGCCGACTCACGTAGAGCGCATGATCAGTCTGCAGTACCGCGACCAGAGCCTGAAGCGCACCGTCGTCCATCTCCAGTTTACCTCGTGGCCAGAGCTGTAAGTTTATGCTTTTCCACAGAAGATAGTTGTGTGGAGGTTGTTAACTTCACCTAAATGTCTCATCAGGGGACTTCCTGACAGCAAGGGCAACCTGCTGCGATTCATCCAGGAGGTTCATGGACACTACCTTCATCAGAGGCCCTTACACACACCTGTTGTAGTGCATTGCAGGTGAGCTGTTTTCTCCATCACTCTTCATTTCATCACCATGGTTACCGTTAAAGGGATGGTTACTCTTCATTTTCTCAAACATTTATGTTGTCAGATTTCCTCTCTGAACTCATTAAAAAAGAGAAAAATCTCAATTTTAATAAGTTACGACTTTTGTCATAAAACAGGCTTTTGTACTAAAATCTATTCTTTTTTTTTGTAAAAAAAAAAAAAATTTTTTTTAAAATTTCATTTTATTGTGAAATGTCTTTTGTAAAAATTGAATTTCTGTCTTAATCTCAAATTGAACAAAATTTGCAATTTTCATAAAATTGTAGCTTTTGTACTAAAATCATAATTTTTTCTTTCATTTAAACTAAAAAAAAAAAATCAATGTTGTAAAACACTGAATTTCATGAGTGACATTTCATGAAAAATTAATTTTTCACAAAAATTGAATCTTTTACCATAAAATTAAGACTTTTGTATCAAAACACTTTTTTTCTTATAAAATCATAAATTTAAAAAAATTTGACTTTTTTTTAAAAAAAGCTAATTTTGTTGTAAATTTGCTAAATGAAACTTTTTTGTTTGCTTTTTAACAACTGAGGCTTTTTATCATAAAATCACAAATGTGACAAAATTGTGGCTTTTTAACTTATAATTGCACATTTTAGTTTACAACTTACACGACTTAGAAGTCATAAAATTGCAAATTTTGTAAATCACAATATATTTTCAATAAAAAAGGAAACATTTTACAAAAATCAGGTTTTGAACAAAAAAAAACAATCATTTGCAAACGTCTGACATAAAGCAGCTGCTCTCCACCTCAGAAGTACAAACAGTGGGGAGAAAATGTATTTAATCAACCATCAACTGTACAAGTATGAGAGACAAAATGAGAAATAAAATCCAGAAAATCACATTGGCTGATTCTTAAAGAATTTATTTGTAAATCATGGTGGGAAATAAGTATTTGATCACCTACAAACCAGCCAGATTTCAGGATCTCACAGACCTGTAACTTCTTCTGTAAGAGGCTCCTCTGTCCTCCACTCGATACCTGTATTAATGGCAACTGTTTGAACTGGTTACCAGTATAAAACACACCTGTCCACAACCTCCAACAGTCACACTCCAAAGTCCACTATGTCCTAGACCAAAGAGCTGTCAAAGGACACCAGAACCAAACTGTAGACCTGCACCAGGCTGGGAAGACTGAATCTGCAACAGGTAAGCAGCTTGGTGTGAAGAAATCAACTGTG
>JBAMYA010000008.1:17113218-17132871 GCA_037176975.1 Arrhamphus sclerolepis
TCATGCTTTGGGGCTGTTTTTCTGCAAAGGGACCAGGACGACTGATCTGTGTAAAGGAAAGAATGAATGGGGCCATGTATGGTGACATTTAGAGTGAAAACCTCCTTCCATCAGCAAGACCATTGAAGATGAAACGTGGCTGGGTCTTTCAGCAGGACGATAATCCCAAACACACCACCCAGGTAACGAAGGAGTGGCCTTGTCAGTCTCCAGATTTCAACCCCATAGAAAATCTTTGGATGGAGTTGAGAGTCCAAAACATCACTGCTCTAGAGGAGATCTGCATGGAGGAATGGGCCAAGATATCAGCAACAGTGTGTGACCTCTGTCATTGCCAACAAAGGCTATATAACAAAGTACTGAGATGAACTTTTGTCATTGAACAAATACTTATTTCCCACCATGATTTGCAAATAAATTCTGGAATTTATTCTGTTCTAAAAATCAGCCAATGTAATTTTCTAAAAAAAACCTTTTTCTCATTTTGTCTCTCATAGTTGAAGTGGACCTATGGGGAAAATTACGAGCCTCTCTCATCTTTTTAAGAGGGAGAACTGGCTCAACTGGTGGCTGAATAAATACTTTTCCTCCCCACTGTAATTGTCTTTAAAGGCTCTCCCAGGCCAGATTAAATGAATTTATAGTTTTGCGGGTTCTGTTGGGTTGTTTTCTTCTGTCAGACGAGTCTCCCTCATCTACCTGTACCTATGTGGTTTCAGCTCTGGCGTCGGCCGCACCGGTGCCTTCTGTCTGCTGTACGCGGCGCTGCAGGAGCTGGAGGCAGGAAACGGGATCCCAGACCTTCCTCTTCTGGTGAAGAAGATGAGACAGCAGAGGAAGAACATGCTACAGGAGAAGGTCAGATAGACACACACAGAAGTGTTGTTTTATTTTGCTTTTCATTTGTAATTCACGTCACACTTGGGCCTCTCGATGAAGCCGAACATTTAAAGATATCAGCGCTTTTATTTTGTTTCCAGCTCCACTTGAAGTTCTGCTATGAGGCCGTGTTGAAGCACGCTGAGCAGGTTCTTCAGCGCCATGGCATCACGACCGCCGCTTACAGCAAGAACACCAACTGTGCAGCCACAAAGGTCTGACTCTCCTCGTACTGAAAGTCCTTTCAACCAGATGTTAGTACAGATGTGGGGTGGGTGGGTTTCATCTATTTATTGTTTGTTTTTCTTTCGCTTTCATCTCTTTCTACTTTGATAATTCACAGCACCAGCGAATCTTTTCCAACATGGAATCCACAAAATGACACTATCTGAAGAGATATGGTTGCTGTTTTTTTTTTTTTCTTTTATTACTTTGGCAAATTGTTTTTCACACAAACCTGGGATTATTTATTTCATCTGCCAGTGTTATAAACATCACAGAAAACCTCTGTTATGATGACAATATTCACAGGACGTTTAGAAGTGGAGCAAATTTAGTATTTTAAACTTTTTTGGGGGGTCAATTTCACCTTATTTGATTTTGTTTCTGCTCACACTTTGCAACCTTCTTTATTCCTAAGAAGTTCTGCGAGTTCTTGTTAGAAGAGGTAATTTTGTCTTCAGTAGAACAATCACAGCTGTAGAACAACATCTTCACTTTCCAGCATCTCTCTTGTTTTTGCATCCTGACGTGTTGCTTTTCTGCAGCCTTACTCGAGACAAGAGTCCCAGCACGACATCGTCCTCGGGGGTGACATGCCCATCAGCTCCATTCAGGCCACCATCGCCAAGCTCAGCATCAGGCCCCCCAGCGCCACGGACCCGACCATGGAGGCCGGAGCTTCTTTTGGCATGGAGGAGCAGCTCGGAACCATCTTCTCAGGCCTGGACGCTGTGGGAGATGTGCAGCTGCTGCAGGACCCCCGTCTTCCTGCAGATTTCCAGCCCCCCTCCTCCTTGAGCCCACCTCTCACCTCCCCTCCCCAGTCCCCTCCACCGCCCAATGGCCTGGACGCGCTCTCCCCTTCTACTCCACCAGAGGGCGCCCCCAGCATCAGCCCGTCTCCCACCTCCTCTGCTCAGGCGCCTTCCTCTCTGGAGCTCCTGGCCTCGCTGACTCCCGAGGCCTTCTCCATGGAGGGAGGGGGTCGAGGGAAGCAGCGGGTGACCAAGCAGAGCTTTCTGCAGCCGGCGGAGGGTCAGGGTCTCCACGGGACTCGAGGAAGCGACACTGACGACCCGCTCAGCAACCTGGACCCTCTCTGGAGCCTCAACAAGCGCTGAGACGTTCCACAGATGGCCACCAGGTGTCAGCATAAGCCAATAACACTCTCTAATCCTGCTTTTACGATGGAGAAAACACAACCCCGGCATTGCTTACCAAGATGTGCCTGTCGGCAGGTGGTAGCGGTTTGATCCCTGAAACTAAGACGGACTTGTTTCTCTTCCCATCACTGCTGGCTTCTGGGCCCAGATCACTATGCACTTGTCTTTTTTCCCTCCTCTTTCTGTTGCTCCTTTTCTTTGTATGTTCATGTCTGGAAGCGTTTGTGCACATCCAGTACTAGAAACTGAAGATTCCCAGCATGCACTCCTCTTTCACAGGCCTATCACAGGTGGGTGTAAAGATTGATCATTAACGTTTGGAGCTCTATAGGCCCGTTGAGCTGAGTGGAGCGCAGACGCGTAACGGCA
Source organism: Arrhamphus sclerolepis (assembly GCA_037176975.1). Lineage (NCBI taxonomy): Eukaryota > Metazoa > Chordata > Actinopteri > Beloniformes > Hemiramphidae > Arrhamphus > Arrhamphus sclerolepis. Next base: position 17,115,852 of record JBAMYA010000008.1, read on the forward strand.
AGCAAATTAGCACGTTTTAACACAGTGATTTTTCTTCAACAATGTAAATATCTTAAATAAAGTTATAATATTCCAAATAAAAAAAAAAAAGAAGTCCCTCTCTGGGGAAACATTCACTATTCATTCATTCATTGTTGTAAAAATATAAAATAAATTTAGTAGACAGAAAACTGTTGTATCAAAGCCTGTTTATTTGGAAAATTAGTACAAAGTTTATTTTTTCTTTTGCATTTTGTTACAAAACAGTAAATAAGTTACCTCCATTACTTCAGCCAATAATACAGGTGCAGTTTTTCTTCTTCTTCAAGCAGTTAAACGTTTCTGACATGATGATGCAGTTACAGGAAATGTTCTTCCACAATCTGCTGATATGGTGACACTTAACAGCTGCACGAGGGAAAGCAACAGGAGGAAAAGCTTTTTACTTTTAGTAAAAGCCAGGCAGCAGCAACAAAAAGCAAGGTTTTCTAAAATAAACTACATCCTTTATCTGGTGAGGTGCTACTGACGATGGTTTGTTAAAAGGCCAAGTTCAATAATATGAACCAAAAACATTCATAACAAGCTAAGACTTTAATATTTTGTATCGTGCCAGTTCCTTAAAGGGACAGTCGGGCACTTTGGAAAACGGGACATTTTGTTTTTCGAGCAGAGTTAAGTTTGGAACGGTTAAAAGTAAATGTTCAGAGCAGCTTAAATCATTTACTTTTTATTAACTTAACGGAATCAAATCAAAGATGTAGTTTCAAAACTCTGCACAAACTTTTCTGTTTTCCAAAATGTCAAACTTCAGCTTCAACTTAAATTCACATTGCTAGAAAGTAAAAAAAAAAACTACAAAACTGCATTTACATGTAAATTTCCTAAAGCTTCCTGGACTACAACAGAAAACAAGGTAATAAATGATCACAGCTACGTTGGCTGGTTTCTGCAGGATGCGCGTCTGATGTCCGTCTCGAATGATCCTCATTCAACTCGCCAGGAGCCTCGGTTTTCTCCCGTTTGTTCCCTGAATGTAAACGTGATCGCTGCATCCCAGAGAAACCAGAACTTCCATGTGGACAGGTGCTTGTGTACCAGTGCTGCAGGCGTGTGCAAAGTTACGTCCAACGTCTTCTGTGGAAGCTGATGTTTGAGAAAGTGCCTTTAATGTGTGTGGACATACTCGAAGGATTAAATCTGACGCTACATTCAGTAGATGCAGACACAGTAGATAATTTTAGGGGTAGAAGAGAAAAAAAAAAATACATTCTGGATCATGGTTAAGTCATTTCAAGGTCCTAAACATAAAAGCTTTACATTCTGCAAACAGTTACTAAGAAGTTCAGGCATCAATGACAATAAAAGGGGGTTTAAATGTCCCATCTTTTTCCCCCATTAGATACGTTTAATAATTAAAAATGATGTGGCAAAATGTTGGCTTGTTGGGAATCTCAGGATAAACAAAAACACAATAATCGTTTCGATTGTCAGATGTGGGTGGGCGGAGCCAAATATCCATTATTTCCGTTTCTGAAACGCTGAGTCGTAAATGTGAAAGGACCTCATATGAGGAAATAAACGATCCAGAACTCACAACTGGATGGTTGCTAGAATAAGAAATGGATTTATCTGTAACTCAGCTTCTTTTTCTTCACTCCCACAACAGCAGCTACTGTTCTTGAAAGATTTGAAATTAAATTAGTATTTTATGCACAAAAAAAACAAAATCCAGCTTGTGAAAAACAAGTCAAGCATCAGAACTTACTTTTTTTGTGACTAAAAACAACTTTTCTGGTAGTTTTGAAGGATTAAATTTGTTAAATAAGACGGATCCACTTCTTTTTTTTTTTTCTATCCTCAAAATTAGGTTTTAGGTCCAGCTGAGCAAATGTCCTAATGTATGAACAGTTCTGTTTTTACATGTACATATAATGATTCTTAAAGCCACAATATGTGGTAATACCACCTCTGGCCACTAGATGTCGACAAACTCTCTTCTGGTGTCAAACTTGAGGCCCGTGGGTCAAATCCGACCCGCAAAGACCAAATTACATACTTCTAACTACGTTTCTGAGGAAATTACAATGTGACTGCGCATTTTATTCAGTACTGGTAGCTGGTTTATGTAAAAAAAAAAAAAGTCAGGATTTAGGAAACATTCGCAAAAGATTTTACAACAAAAAGTTGCTTTCTGGAAAGAAAAAAAAATTGCAATTTCACAAAATGTAATTTTGTTCAAAAGTTGCAAAAAGGTTTATCTTCAAACCCAAAAAAGAAAAATTGCAATTTTAAGTTAAAAAGTTAAAATTTTGTGACAAGTAAAAATTTCCATACAAGTAAAAGTCTGGGTTTTTAATAAAAAATTGCAGTTTTATAAAATGAGTGTGATTTTGCAAGAAAAAAAGTCTTATATACAAAAGTCTTAAATTCATTATAAAAGTTGTATTTTTCCTGAAAATTGAGATTTTTTTTTCATAAAAAGCACTTGTGTGATATTGTGAAATCTGCCATTTTACAACATTAAAAAAAATTCAATTTGCAATATTAAGTCAAGAGCCTCAAATTGCAAATTTTGTGAAATTTGTTGTTTAAAAAAAAAAAAAAATCCCAGAGTCCAGGAACCAGCGGGAAATCTGACAACATAGCTGGTTGAGAAAGTAAAGAACAACCAGCCCTTTGACGGTAACCGTGGTGACAAACTGCTATGTGGTCAGAGGTGGTACTGCTCCATCGAGGGGCTTTAAAGACTCTTGGGGTTCAAATGAAATAATGACATGGAAACTCTGGTTCTTAAGCTTTACCAAAGTGAAACATCTGACTGTCTAAATACTGTCTGATTCAGGAGCGTGTTGGGACACTAAAGGTGCTCACAGGTCGGCTGTTCAAATGAACATACGAAACCTTTCTTCAAGGTTTTTTTTTTTGTGCCTGGCTGCAGAAGTACAATTTGAAAACGACTTAATAACTTTGGCCCAGTTTGGTTCAGAGAGATTTGCTCTTCTTGTAGCTTAATTTCAGCAGCGTGAGGTGAGCCAGTAGCGGTGTAGACTGGGAGGAAATAAAAGTAGTCTTTCACAGCCTGTGCAGTGACATCAATCATCCCAAATTCAAGCCATTTTTTCTCTCTTTTTTTTTTTTTTGTAGAAAGGAGGTAGGCTGATGAAGGAGTAGCACAAAGGAACACCTCGTACAGCATCAGTAACCCCAGAACCGGAGGCTCGGTTCTTCTGTCCCAACTCCACAACAAACACTTCAGTGTTTCCAGCTTGGTATTTAAAAATAAAAAAAAAATAAAAAAAAATCAACTGCTTGCACATAAAGTCACCATTTCCATCATTAGTATTTAAGAGCTGGAATTAGCCGTTCATAAACAAGCCATTATTCAAAAATGTCTAATAAATAATAGATTTATACATATAAAAACATCCCCCTCAGGAGGTTTATATTATACAGTAATCATCAGTTCTCCCTCTCTCTCTCTCTCTCATACACACAACCATTCAAATTGTTGTTTTTCAGCAGTGTTTGTCTAAATAAAAAAAAAAAAGGGGGGCCTAAAATCATTTAGTTTAATTGAAAACACACACACACCTGCTCAGTTCTTTCCAAAGGGCTGCACGTCACTGTTGAGTAAACAGCACAGCAAGGATATTAAAAAAAAAGAAAAAAAAGAGGAAACTCTTTCCTCTCTGTGTGGGCGGGGTCACAGTGAAGCCCCACCCACAGCAGCAGCATCAAGGGCAGAGTCACGAAACAAGCGCAGAAAGCTCGAACTGCGGTCCGTTTAGAAACGTCCAGCTTTCCTCCGACGCATCCCCATGACCTCCGTGAACGACGGACGTTCTTCTCACTGCTACACAGAAATGTGTCTGTGTTTTCGGGCGTCCCCCCTCCCTCACCGGGACTCGGGTCACTCGCCCTCTTTAGTCCAGCTTCTCCAGCACCGAGGGCACGTACACCAAGCTGAGCTCGCTGCCGAAGTCGCAGACGATGGCGGCGTTGTCGAGCACCAGCAGCTGCCGGACGCCCTGCCCGTCGCTGCTCTGGCCCAGGTAGACCGTCTGCAGCAGGTCCCCAAAGTTCAGGTCCCAAAACGACACGCAGCCCTGGCCCCCCGTCACCAGCAGCGACTCGGAGATCACCCCCAGACTGGCCCCGCACCCCACCTCCTGGTGAGGAGAACAGTTGTAATTCTCAGTTTAAAAAGTCAGATCTCAGACATGGTGCCCTTTCAAAATCTGTAATTTTTCAACTAATTTTGCTATTTTACAAGGAAAAAAATGATTTTACAAGAAAAAAAAAATTGTACAAAAATCACTTTTTTTTTGTTTTTACAAAAACATTTCACAATGATTTTTTTTTTTAATAAAATTTTTTTTTTAGAAATTTGTGATCATATGAGAAAAATGTACGATTTTAGTACAAAAGTCTCAATTTAATGATAAAAGTGAAGTTCATTTACTTTTGAAGTGATTTTGTTTCCCAGGAACTAGCGGGAAATCTCTGGTTGAGAAAATAAACAATAACGGGCCTTTAACGGTAACCATGGTGATGATGATGACAGAGTTTGACACCTGTATTAAAGGCAAGACCGTTTGATCCAACTCAGAACGTGAAATGATTCATTCACCAATCAAATAAGAAGTATTTATTTTACTGACTACAAATTTCAAATTACAACCTTCTGAACACATCTGGAATTAATGACTGAAAGACAAATGCTGATGAGTGCTCAGATGAGAACTCGTTAAACATTGTTGTGCATCTGAATTAAACGTCTTTAAAACATAAACCTGGTGCTGCGCTCTCTCCAGGTGTGTTTAGTTTTTTTTTTCCTACTCAAAGACGACGTACCTGCTGTATCGAGTACAGTTTGATCCCAGTGCTGCGGTCCCAGATGCAGATGAGGTCATCCAGGCCTGAGCTGATGACACAAGAGGTAGTGCAGACCAGCGAAGTGACGTCGCCGCGGTGACCGTAGACGTGGCTGACGCGGCTTCCCGTCAGGACATCCCACAGGCAGATGGCGCCGTCCTGCCCGCCGCTCGCCAGAACCATCGTCTGAGGAGAACCAGGAAAATGACTGACCCAAAAACACAAAGACTAAAGTCTTTGTCTCAGGAAAATAATTTCTTTTATTTGTAAGTCTAACCTAGTAGATGGTTATGACATTGATTGATTCTCTCACTTATCTGAATGAGAGGAACCTTGGTGTGATTTTTGATGACATATTTATTTATTTAGTCCCAGTTAAGCCCATTACCAGGGAATTTTATTTATGCTGCAGTTTCGCATAAGCAACAGTCCCCAGCTGTTTCAAGATACGAGAGATCATTTTAAATTATTGATTACAACTGTAGAACTGACCTGGTCTATGTAGATGGCTGTGATCCCTCCAGAGTGTCCCTGCAGGGTGAAGAGGCAGCACGAGTCCTCCAGACGATAAATCTGAGCCCCCAGAGAGACACAAGAGGTGGGAGGGACCCGTCAACACATCTGCATTTTTATGGAAGCTCTAAAGAGCGCCACGTTGGTCGCACGTGCCGCTGACTTACCCGCACTGTGTGGTCCTGGCTGCCAGTGACGACCCTGCCGGCGGCCGCTCGCAGCACCGTGATCGGCTTCTGGTGAGCGCACTGCACGGAGCGCGTGAGCTGACAGCTGATCACGTCCTCGCTGCTGTAACAGGGAGACGGGGGCATGCTGCCCCGCCCGGGGACGCCTGCAGAGGCACGAGGACATCCGTGTTTTGTCGTTCTTTTATTAAAAGCTACTTCCTGATTCTGCTTCTACACCGTTCCTGGTTTTGTTTAAATGTGTAAAGTATGATGATGCTGATGCTGCAGATTCGGATAAAACTGGAATAAATAGACCTGATTCTCTTAGAAGTCTCACCTCGGTACTGCAGCAGACCCAGAGGTTTGTGTATCTCAACGGTAAAGAAATCTAAGGATCCGTTGAGTCGAGCTGCCACGATTCTGAAGGAGAGAAAGAAATAAAGTATTTATGCAAAAAGGCAAATTAGAGCTCTTAAACATACATTAATGGTGTTTTTTTTCCAGGCGTCTCACCTGTTGTTGAGGAAAGCCAGAGCTGTGATTCCAGAGACTCCGTCTTCATTACTGCACCTCAAACATCCTTCCACTGCGTCCCACAGCTGCAACCAAACGAGTCGTGCTCATTTTACAACAATACAACACGTTTAAAACATGAAATCTGCATAAACATGTATGACTAACACAGGCTTCATCTCTTCAAGTAACCTCTTAAAGGCACAGCAGTCTTAATTCCATTTTCATGGGTGTATTTTTAATCATTTAACCCTCATTTATTACTAATAGATTATAACTGCATCAAATTGCTATATTAAGGCATTTTAATCAAGTAATTAAAGGTTAAACTAAACTGAAGAAGAATGTAAATAAATAATAATATTAAATAAATCTTAAAAGAACCAAAAAGACGACAGTGCTACATACTTCCAGTTTGCCGCTGCTCCTCCCAGCAGCGATCAGGTTGCCCCTGAGCTCCATGGCCCAGACGGAGCTCTCCCAGTCTCCGGCCACCTGCGTCCCAGCCCCGGAGCCTCGTTCCTGGCTCGAGAGCCCGCCCGCGTCCCCTAAGCTCGGTCTCCTGTGGAGGTGAGCACCTGAGGGCGGCGAGGAAGACGCCGAGGAAGGAGAGGGGAAGCTAGACGGCGACGGGGGCTCGTGCTCCAAGTAGGCGCGCTCCACCAGACCCCCGAAATCAAAGCCGCCTCTAGGTGGCGTACAAAGGTGGGAGGGAGGCTGGGAGGTGAAGTTGGTGTCAATGAGCGGGGTCAGATCTGGCTGGTCAGTGAATAGAGCCGGCCGTGCGGGTGTGGTGCGACGTCTCACCGGGTGGCGCTCGTCCTCAGTGAAGCCATCGCCACCGAAGGACGCGTCCCGGCTTTCAAAGCCTAAACAGTCCGTCTCTGCGGTTCCGTTTAAGCAGTCCGAGCCGTCGCGCTGCTCCCAGCAGCCACTGCTGCTGCTCCGTCTCAACCTGAAGAGGGCGCACAGGGAACAGATTTAAATGTACCTTTTTCTTTTCTTTTCAACAAGTTACAGACCCAACTTAATATTTAGATTTTAGGTTGAGATTTAGAAGAAACATACCAAGTATCAACCTCTTACTGGGTTTTCTCATTAAGGAACTGAGAGATTCCGCATTTGAGAGCATTAATTTTGACCAAAAGTACCCACGTTTACTAAGAAAAGACTATAATCACATTCTGAGGTGGTTGTTTAAAGTCTCGGTGCAAGTTAAAAAGGACGATACAAGTTTTTATTTGTGCTTCAGAGGTGTCAAACTCCATTTCATCCTGGGCCACATCATCACCATGGTTACCATTAAAGGACCGTTTATTCTTTATTTTCTAAAACAGCTGTGTTGTAAGATTCCCCACTAGTTCCTGGATTTGATCATTAAAATAAATAAATCAACTTGTATCATAAAATTGAGGCTTTTAATTTTTTTCTTGTATAATTGCAATTTTTTTTAAATAAATGACAAATTTGGTTGTAAAATGGAATATTTCACAATATCACATTTTATTTCCATAAAAAGGTGAATTTTTTGACATAAAATCTGAAATTTCATAAAAATCGTAATCATAAATTGAGACTTTTCAAAGAAAAATTAAACATTTTTCCCCTCACAAATTCAAAAAAATTAAAATAAATTTTGATTTAAAATTGCACATTTTTTTTAAAACTTAAAATAACTTTTTGCAATGTTTCAACATAAAATTACAAGTCAGAAAATTGCAAATTTTGTATAATTTTTAACTAACTTCTTTTGTTTTTATTATCAAAAATAGTGAATCTTACATATATCATGAGGGTTTTCCTGACTTTTTGACATAAACCAGCTGCTGTCCACCTCAGTTATTCTTTTTACACTTTCATAGTACAGTTACACTTTTTTATATGAGTCACACTGAAATCTGTTTGACACGTGCTTTAGGAGTTTAACCGCTGAGAAGCAACATAAAATGATAATTAAACTCATATTTCTCTTTTTTTCACTATGTTCTCACAACTCGAGACGTCTCCTCTTTCATTCTTAAACCCATTAATAATTCAGTTCAGTTTATTTATATGGCGCCTATTTAAAACAAGGCACACTACAGCTTAGACAGCTGTGGCCCTCCCCCACACACCAAAAACAAAAAAAACTTTAGAGTTTGACTTTTAAATTTATGAACAGTAGCAACTATTCATGCAATACAACTTAATTCAACTCAGGCCAATAATACGGAATTAACCCCTGAAGGGTGATTATGTTGTTAGAGCGAATTCATTATTATAAAGTCACGATGAAAGACTCATTGTAGAAGCTTCTAGCTGTTGGCAGCGACAGCGTCGTGGAAACAAGAGTCAACCATTTCACTTCCCAAAATGACCAGTTGGCAGGACTTTAGAGAAAACCACTTAGGATGGCGCTTATTGCTTCTTTTTGGTTTCTACCAGGCTTTGTGATACTTTTAGATACATGAGAGGAGAGAAGAACATCCTGAGGCTGTAGAGTGGTGAATCTGACTAGCAAAGCAAAGCATCTGCAAGGAGCAAATATTCCGATCGTCCCACCCTTTCTTGGGGATGACGGTCAGGCAGTCTCCAGTCTGAGCATCCCAAACGCGGATCTGTCCGGCCAAACAGCAGCTGGCCAGCAGCATCCCGTCACTGGCCAAACACTCGATGTCCTGCAGAACACACACGAAAAACAATTTGAATGAAAAGATTAAAAAAAAGAAAAATGTGAGTGATTCTTCTGCCGTTTTCATCCTGACGGTGGCTCTTTTTATTAACGATGTGACACTCTCTCACCATGCTGTGGCCCCTCAGCAGCAGCGGGGAGATCTCGCTCACTGGTGGCGAGTAACCGTAATCGTCGCAGGGCAGGTCGCCTCGCCGCCGGCGCCCGTGAGCGACGCCATTTTGGCCGTAGTTACGGGGGCACAGGACCCGGTAGAGACAGAAGAGCAGAAGAACCAGCAGGACGCCTGCAGCCAGGCCCAGAGCTGCCACCCTGGATGGACAGACGGACGAAGGACAAACAGCACCACTGAAAATTGGCTTTACGGAGTTTTTTTTTTTTTTCTTTCTAAAAAAGAAATAAAATAATCTGCAGCTGGCCGATCTGTGCCAATCCTCCTGTGTCTACTGAGGAATGTAGAGTTAATGTGAAGATGAAATTTACCAAAGCAGTGTGACTTTCTGACTAAAAACAGCATGTAGGACTAAAATGTGCCCCGCAGGAATGAGGTGGGTACGTGAGAACTAGTGTCCTCAAATTGATAGCAGTGTTTATGTATTTAATTTTTTTATACATCATTCTGCTTCTTTTAACAGTATAAAGTCATGAGGCAGCATAGAGAACGTTAGATGTTAGAAAGGAGCTCCGTTATACTCGTGATTGCATCCACAAGATGAACATTTTTATGAATTAAGAGGTTTATCAGCCCTCAGTCCTTCCACTTAGCCAAATGACTTCCTGCATGAACTCGTTCCAAACATAAATACTAGCTCTTTCAGAACGCTCCGTCTCTTTCCCTTCGACAAGGCCGCAGGTGCAGATGTTACACATTCATAAATTACCCTTTTAAGTAAACTGAACACGGTGCACGTTCAAGTGTGTGCGGCTCATCTGTTGTGCACACAGACAGGAAAGCCGCGTGCAGCAGTGTGATTTTACTTTTAGACGGAGTTTCAACAGGTTTCCTTAATGCCACACATGCTATGCTTCGCTGTGATGTAATAACGTCGCAAATCTGCATCAGTAATTAACAATTAACGCTAAGGTCAAAGTGTCTTTGAGTGTCCTAATCAAACGCTTGGATGAAATGAAATTCTACATCCATTTTCATTACTTCAGGTCCATTGCAGAGACTTACGTAATGACAACTACTGCAGCAATTAACTCTCCTTTGGGGATTAATAAAGTATTTTTAAACTGAACTGAATTCTTCCATTAATGAGGGTTCACATGTGCACTGATGGGTCTTTTTGTCAGCAGGACCATAGATGAGGTCTGCAAAGTCAGACGGCCAGTTAGATTTCAATGGTGCGAGACTCATCGTTGACCTGAAATAACTTCTAGAAGAATTCAGACTTTTCTAGGGGATGAAAACGTCTTCTATCCGGGTCAATATGGTATCAGAACCGGGGGATTTCACCTCTCATGTGCTTTAACATTTGGGCTGAGATTTGGATATTGCTGATCTACTGACAGGTTATAACCTGATGTGATCTAGGTGGTGTTTTACCTTTTAAATTAGGCTTTTTATTTATTTGTTTGTTTATTTGAATTAAAAATAAAACAAGTCCTTCGGTCTGAATGGGTTAACTGAGTTCAGTGGTTTCAAGAGTGTCATTAAACGTTACTAAAAGTGCACTCTTCTCTTAGACCTTAAGCTCATAATTAGATTAAGATCATTTTAAGAGGAAGTCCTAAGTCGCTCTTTCACTCGTATCATGAGGAAGATTGTTTTCACACAAATCAAAAGACTGATACAGTACTAGTAGCTCACAACGATGCTGCGGAGAAGGCACTTGATGATTGGCTTATCTGAAATGTGAAATAAATCAGTCTGATAAGATGAATGTGGATAATTCACATGGAGATCTTTTGTCGGGATTAAAGGTCAGTTCTCAACATGCTATCATGCCAGTATCACAAGAGTCCTCCTTTATCACGCTGGCCTTCTATCCATCTCAGGGTCATCTAAATTCAACGGCCTCTTTCCTACGGTGAGGGTCACGACCCTGACCCAATTACAGTTAACGGCCTTCACATCCAGTTTCCAAAGATGAAGGGAAGAGCTTCCACTTCAGTGGACTCCAACATGCTGCTTTATATAACGCAGCACAATGGAAACTGCACTCCTGGTTCAGGTCTTTGGCCGTAATGAAGCTCATACAGACCGAATGTGGCCCATGGGCTTCTTAGGCTGATACCGATCAACACTTCAACAATTCAAACAACACACCCAAAAATGAACCTTTGAACTTCAGATCTGTGATGCATATTTCAGCACAATAACTACCAGAGCAGACGGAACAAAAGGCGGCATAGTTTGACATGCACCACCAAAGGGACTGTAACTTTATTTAACAAAAAAAAAGAAAAGAAAACTTCTCAGGGGGATTAACGATCCGTTCTCCACCTGAATGCGTCATCAGCTGTAACCAGTCAGCCCAGTTAGTCCAGTAAGGGGGCATAAATACACGCTGAAAGCAGAGATAACAGAACAAGTGCCTTTTCTTTGTTTGGAGGCTTTTTAAGCCTGAAATCAGATAACCATCAGTCCCAGCAACACCTGACACATTCAGCTTCCTGTCGCTTGTTGCTTGCTATAAAAATGATAAAAAATAAAACCCATTCATGGATTTGAAATCCATTCATGCCTCATTTCCTACACAAAGTTGGATATGTGCTATTTGAGAAATCTGACCTTCAGCAAGGTCATTTCAGTCCTGTGAGGCTGGTGGACTCAGGTGTATATTTAAAAATAAAATAAAATAAACTGATCAATCTAGGGCTGGACAAGATATATATGTATATATCTACCGTGATATAAAAATGCTTTAAGAATGACAATTTCTGATATTCATTACTATGATAAAGCCTGGCAAAGTTTGTTTGTGAATTTTAATTATTTAGCAATTTTATATCTAAATCATTTGATAGTTTTCTAGGAAAAAGTTTAATGGTGAGCTACTGACGAGTTGTTGTTACACTATCTAATCTGCAATGATCATTTCACTAAATGTCAGAAACGAGGAGGAGTGTTGCGCTGTAATCATCGACTGTAAAACTGGACCAGTCACGTGATTCATAGATTTGTTCAGAGAGGAAAGTTGCTCAAATCTGGAGAGCTGCAGGACGGCTCAGTCAGCCCAGACACTCTTGTCTTGTGTGAATAACTGTTTCTTTAAATACTTAAATCCCTTTTGCTGAACACTCAAGAACACACAGACCCGACACACAGCCTCATCTATGGAAAATGAAACAGGTTTTAGTGAAGACTAATTGTTCTGTGAAGCTGGTTAAACAAAGTCAGGATAGGTAAGAGCACCAACTTGTAGAGGGTGAGGTCTGTCTGCAGGTCTGCATAGACCTTGGGGATGGGTGCCGGAGGGTGTCTGGTGTCCTGAGGGTGACGCGTCTCGATGGCTTCCTGAGGGCTCAGGTGAACGGTGACAGGAATGACGGGTAAGATGCTGATGTACCTGAAAACAGACAAATGACGTATGATGGGACCCTTTGATCCTCAATGCTACGTTCATTCAAGGTGGAAGCAAACTGCTGCTGTCATGTGAGAATGAGATCTTTTGTCATAATAAATAATAAAACAAAGTTCTTCAGGCATTTTTGTTCATCGTGTCAGACTGTTCTGTCAACAAAATAGCATCAAAAACCAAAATGTGCTTGAGTGACATTATAGAAGGAAACGATGTCAAAAGCTGAACAACAGAGACATTTTTCTGCTTCTGTCATCTATCTGACTTGCAAAATTGTAATTTAAGCTTCAGTCGATTTGTCAAAACTTATGACCGTTCAAATATTTGCTTTTGATGTATAGATTCATTGACAAATCCCAGAATTTCAGAGCAAGAATCTTCCATCTTATTTAAAAATCCACCAGAGAATCAGTCACCTCTTCGCCAAAGTGATGTTGTAGTAGCTGAAGAGCGACGGCCAGTGCCTGAAAGACAACCTCCTCCATCCCTCCTCATCCTCGGCCCCCCAGGTGATCTGAGGCACTGCGGGTGGTGCCTGAGGGTGGACCCCCGCCCTGGCAGAGCCGTGGTGGCCCTGCGACTGGTTCTCGGGTATGGGAGTTGGATCTGGAGCAGGGTGGATGCTCAGGGTGCTGGTTGGATCGCCGCCACGAAAAACTGGGGCCACCGCCAGGGGAGGAGGCAGGCCTCCTACTCCGGGGTCTCCCAGAGGGCTTTGCTCGGACACCTGCGCAGCCAGGTAGGTGCGGATTCCTGCCGGGTCGGTGTAGACGAGGATGCCGATCCAGATGACCGTACCAGCCTGGAAACACATGAGCAAAATGTTGTTTCTTTTATTATTATTAACCAATTAACCAAATAACTTAAAATTATATTCAGTTAAAGTTTCTATCTCTGAGGTTTTTATAATCTGGTTTGTGTTCATTTGATAAATCAAATCACGTTCTTCACGTGCTTTAGATGTTCCAGAGCACACGTGTCAAACTCAAGGCCCGCGGGCCAAAACGTGGCCGTCACTTCTTTTAATCTGGTCTGAAAGCGTGAAAACCAGAAAATCATATACTTAAAACTCACTTCTGAAGAATTATGGACTGGTGTGGATGTGACTGTCCTTTTGATTTAGTATTGACAAGTTAAACCCCAGATAACTGAGGCGAGAGCAGCCAGGAGATTGTTGAGCAGCTAGCTGACGATGAAAAGTCTCAATTTTGTCACAATTATACATAAATGTTGCAATTTTACAGAAATCACAATGTTACAAAATTCAACAACAGTTGCAATTTGGTAAAATTCCCCCCCCCAGCAAAAAGATATGTTTTTAGAACAAAAAGTTGAAATTATGAATTTACAATTTTTTTTTTTTTTACAAATTTTGTCATTTTATGTCAGAAACTTAACAAAAAACCTGATACTTTACAAATCAATTCAATTAATTAAATAAATAAATAGATTTTGTGAAAATTGTGATCTCACTCCAAAAGTTTGAGGTTTTACAACAAAAAGTTTTTTTGTGACAGACTTTACAAGAAAAAAATCTTTAAGACAATTTATGAAAAAAATACTTTAAAAAGTCATGTTTTTTTTAAAGGATAACAATTTGTGATTTAAGGACAAAAAGTTGCATTTTTGATATTGTACCTACGTTGTCAGATTTCTTGCTAGTTCCTGGACTGTTTAAAAATAAATAAAAAGTAAAATTAATTTTTGTCAGTCTCAAATTTCAATTAAATTCTCAACTTTTATCATACAACAGACTTTTGCACTAGTAGCACAAATTGTTCTTGTATAATCACAAAGTTATAAACAAAAACACAACTTTTTGTTTCATAAAATAAAAAGAAGCAAATTTTGTTTTAAAGTGGCACATTTCACAATATTACAACCTTTTTGTTCATAAAATGGTGAATTTTTGCCATAAAATTTCAAATTTCACAAAAATCATGATCTTTATCATAGAACTGAGACTTTTAAACTAAAATTCCTTTTTTTTTCTTCACACATTTAAATTTCTTTTTTTTTTTTTTTGTTTTTTGTAAAGAAACACAACAAACATTTTTTAAATGTACAATTGCTTTTCTATCAACAACCAAGTCTTTTTAGAGTACAGTCACAAATGTCACAAAATTGTAAGTTTTTAAGTTAAAATTACAATTCTGTCTTTTGAAAAAAAAATCTACTTTTTACAAATTTTTATCGTAAAATTGCTAATTTTTCTACAATTTAAATTTTTTGACCTAAAATTCCAAATACAAATACATAAATAATTACAATTGACAAAAATCATGGGTCTAAGTAACTTTTCATTGTAAAATCTTAAGCCCTAACCCAAACGTTTGCTAAATCCTGACTTTCTGACATAAACCAGCTGCTCTCCACATCAGTTATTCCACTTTTTGACGTCAGAACTGAATCAAACAGACAGACACAATGAAATTTCCTCACAAATGTTCTAGTTAGAAGTTTATGATTGTCTTTAAACGCTCCCTCAGGCTAAGTGGGGGGCTGGATTTGGACCGCGGGCCTCAAGTTTGACACATTTTTGAGAGAATTTACTTTTAACCTTGAAGTGGTAAAAGCATTAGCTCTGAATTCTTTTTAAATTCTCTACGACCAAATGCAAAGACAGACGTGCCGCCACATTGATCAGTTGCAGCAGCAGTGTGACAGTGAACATCCCTGCTACTCTTTTTCTTTGTGTCATTTACAAACTAGGAACCAAATGCTGCTGTTCTGTGAAGTTAAGACGTGAGGAGGAGTGACAGGAGATCAGACGATGCAGCTGCAAGGTTTTCTCACCATGATGATGCGCTGAGCCAGGCGTGTGCGGGCCAGGAAGTACACCACGCGGAGCCTCTTGGGGAGCCTCAGGTTCCTGAAAGCTGGGGTCTGCAGGGTGATTGTGTGGGGGGAAGGTCGCGGTGGAGGGGGGACCTCGCGTGTCCGCAGGGGGCCTGGCTTCGGTGCGGGAAGCCCAGCTTCAGCTGGCAGGCGGCGGTTCAGGTCAGCCAGCTGGAGGACAGAAGTATTCATGTGAAAACTAAAGGGACAGTTGAACACAATCATTAGGCCCTCACCAAATCTTACATTAGAATATTTAGAGTATTTATTCAGAAAAACAACCAATGTGGGCACAAGACCATGAACTGAAAAACTTATTCGCACTACTTTTGAGTAAATAAAAAGGAATTTGGTGCTAATTCTGTGGTACATTTAGTGTTCAAATGTTGAATAAGAAAACTGTGTGATGAATACATGTGATTCTTTGTCCCCTATTTAGTTAATCCCTCTATGTTTTTATGTTATCTTTGGCTTTCAGCTGTTCATACCGTACATTTATAAAGCTTGCAGGTGATCAAAAGAAAACAGAAGTTGAAAACTAATTTTATTCCAGTTTCCCCATCGAGGCATAAACTCCACACCTCCAGTTAGTTAAAGCTCTGGAGTCGGGCACCGAGGCGTTAGCAGCAGATCCTTGAAAGTCTCGCATGTGTTTGACTGGATTCTTGTTCTGCTATTTACAGCTCAGCTTTTCTTCAGCAACAAAACCAGTGAGCACAGAAATACCAGTTTTACCAGGCTATGGTATGTAAAATGAAGCCGTTTGCTAGATTTGGCCCGCAGGTTTTCAGTATGACGCATGATTTAAATCGTCACTCCTCAGAACGGTCAACTGTTTAATCTACACGTGCACTGGTTCCCAGTGAGGTGACTTCAATGCGTGATGTTAAATAAGATATGACAAAATACTCCAGGTTAACAAGAAAGTCGCTTTGCTCTGTAATTTGCAGCTTTAGTCCTCTCACTCTTTTATTATGTGCCTTACAATGCGAAATACTGATATTTTATCCTTGTTGAGTGTTCAGTGTATATGAGAAGTTATTTGTTTCATCTAATGTATAAGTGATGTCTAAAATGTAAAAACAGGTTTAAATTTGTGCGAGACTCACCTCCATGCGGCGAATGTCGATAGACAGCACCGTTGTAAAGAAGAACATCTGCAGGAAGAAGTCAGAGACCAGTCCCACAACAGCGAAAAGACAGAACTCCTGCAAAGACAAAAAAAAAAAAAAAGAGCAGATGGCAGGTTATACTTCACCTATACTTCAGGTTATACTTCATCATGCTGTACATTAAACATATCTAGATTTCCATTTTTCTCACCTGTATAGCCGGCACCAGAGTGAAATATCCGATGAGGATGATGCACAGCTCAGTAGCCATGTTCTTCATGATAGACCAGCTCTCATTACTCAGGCCTGGCAGAGCATAAAGAGCAACGTTTTGATCGGTTTATGAAGTTTATGATGATCTCTGACCTCAAATAAACTAATATAATAAATCAATATCACCCTACCCTGAGCGATGCGCAGTTTGACCTCGAGGTCAACAGGAGTGGAAACCACGGACTTGGTGAGGACTAAGACGTTCTCCAGGCCGATCACCACCACCAAGTACGGGAAGATTTCACTGAGAGAGAGAACAGGAAAAAAGGGGGAAAAGAAAGGGACTAAATTAGGCAGTAAATAACTTTAGACCAGAGGTCTCAAACTGTGGTTCATCCTGGGCCACATCATCACCATGGTAACCATCAAAGAGTCAGTTATTCTTCACTTGCTCAATCAGCTGTGGTGTAAGTTTTCAGTCTATGATGGTGAAAGACACCTGGAGTCTTGGACCCTGAAATTCTTGGTCCTTTTGTTGTTGTTTTTTGCTGACTAAGGTTAAACATGAGGTGTTCTTCAATCATAAAGTTTTGTTGTTAAAATATA
>JBAMYA010000008.1:17132971-17193976 GCA_037176975.1 Arrhamphus sclerolepis
CGATCTACAAAAAGTTGAAATTATAGAAAGATTTGAAATTTTACTACTAATTTTTGTCAAAATGTTGCAAAAAGTTGCTATTGTCCAACAAAAACAACAACTAATTTTAGATGAAAAACTTTGTGACGTTTGTGATTGTACGGTAAAAGTTTTAGTTGAAAAAAAAAGAAAGCCATGATCTTGCAAAGATTTGTAATTTGCAATTTACATAAAAATGTGCCCTTTCTCTTTTCCTTAACAGAAAAGTGAAAAAAAAAATTAAGAACGAATTGTGATTTTATTACAATAGCCTCTGTTTTATTATAAAGGTTTCAATTTTTGTTTTCAAGTTTTTTTAAATCTGTAATTTTATGAGAAACATTTGTAATATTAGAACAAAAGCCTCAGTTTTATTATAAATTTTGTGAAAATTTGAGATTCTGATGGCAAGAACTTATGGGAAATCTGACAACACAGTCGGTTAGGAAAGAATCGCTGTCCCTTTAATGGTAACCATAGTGATGATGTGGCCCAGGATGCAATAGAGTTCGAGTTTGCTGAGATGTCTTCGTGACACACTTTAAATTATGATTGTAGACCATAATGTACTTCCTAGATATTGTGTGATGTCAAGATTTAAGTTACTGTGCACAAGCGGAACCAGAATGTAAACCAATAAATAAAAATGAAGGAAATTTTTCTGAACCCGTTCGTTGAGATCTTCTCAGTCGCTAACGGTCTTGCAGAATTTAAATCAGCTGCCAGAGGACGTTGGTGGTTCCTTTCAACAAGGATCCACTCATCTGGGTTTGTGTTTCTGCATTATCCTACTTCAGTAGAGACGCTTTAAACACTTCTACATTATACTGCTTCATCCTGACACAAAGTATGTCGAATCATGGAGGGAGAAACTCCAAAAACAAATGTTTTGAACACAGAGAATACATCCCCCCTACCCCCTCAACCCCCAACAGAACGGTGAGCTGTAAGCTGATCAGTTTGTCAGAGGTTGTAGGAGTTTAACGTCCACGGTCTGGGCTGTCGAGGCTTGTTGATCACGGAGGCCGGCATTGAACGAGTACTCACTGGGCTGCAGGTAGACAAAGGAGGGGAAGGGGGGTATAAGTCGTCCTTCCACCTTAAGACTCGGCCCTTGGCTCTCTTGGGGCCATTCACAGTCTTGGTGCTGGGCCCGTTGAGGATCTGGGCTTTGGCCTGTGGCACTCTATAGAGGTACACGTCATATTTTGCAAACGGTCCTCTGGAAGACTTCAAGTTAGTCCTTTTGCTGAGGTGGAGCTCCAAGTCGATGGTCACCTTACAGTGCAGGAAGACACTGGTTACTCAAATGCACAAGTCACAAGTCTAAACATAAACATGATAAAGTACATATATATGTGTATACATATATGGTATAACTCCTTAAACTATTTTTATACCCATGTCTGTGTTGCCTTGAAAACAAACAGACGTCTCAAGTATTGGGTGCCTCTGGTAAAATTTAGACACCTGCCTGTCTTGTGACCCATACCAGACCATCTGGTACCACAAAGTCACTTCAACAGGTCTGAGGTCAACATGGAACGTTTTCTTGCCCTTTTATCCAAACCCTTGAGCTGAGAGCTTTTCATTAATCAGAATGATGTCATATCAACTCATGTGATTGCAATTTGCCAGATTTCAGCAAAGTTAAATGTTATGAATCATAAGTCAGAGGGTGAAGGTGAAATTTGACTCTCTAGTACATGATTGTGGAACAGCATTTGGTTTTAAAAAGCAGAAGCTGCCCACATTGGGTTGGGGAATAGACTCTGAAGGTTGATTTATACTTCTGTGCATGTTGGTTACACTCTTAGGCTGCGTCTTTCTTCTGCGTCACAGTTTGGGTAGTTCTGCAGTTTCACCACCAACTGTTTTATGGCAGTGGGTTCTTTGTGCACCAACAATTACCTCTCTAATGTCTGGCTCACACTGTACGATTCTGGCCACCTGAAAGATGTGCAATCGTGGAGAAGAATTGGCTATCATAACCCAAAAACCGTGGACATAGATCTTGCAATGAGACAGAAGCAAAGATGGAAGGATAGAATCGTCCTCCGACCAAAGACGGGCTGGCAGATATCAGCAGTGTCAGAAATTTGGAGGAATTATCTAGTGTGACGGCCTGTTGCTGCCTCTACAATCTCTGTCAGCTAACCGACCAATAGGAACATGGCATGAAATAACGTGAACATCAGCGCGTCTACACAGCACAGTAGCCTATCCTTGACTTGAATTAATCTCATAAGATTGTAAAAACCGCACAGTGTGAACCCTAGCAGAAAACGTTTGGACAAATATGGGGCTTCCGTGGTGTACCGGCTAGAGAACTGGGCTGGCAAACCGGAGGGTTGCCGATTCAATCCCCGGCCAATGATGTATATCAAAAAAATACAAATAAAATTCTGATTTCTAAGAAAAGTTAAATGATATATATATATATACATATATATATATATATGTGTATATATATAAATTTAAAAAAATGTGTGTATATACACAAACACATATATATGTTGTCGGGGGCTTCATACCCATGGTCGGGTCACCCATGGCAAACAGGTCTCTAGGAGAGGGAACTGGAAAAGGCTCATAAGATTCCTATGATGATGACTAGCTTTGGAGCCAAGTTTCACCGGGGCCCCCCTCTGGCTAGACCTGGAGGTGGGGCTCGGTGTCTGGGCCTTTGCCCATGGAGCACAGTTGGGTACGAAAATACGAAATACGGCCCATGATACGAAAGGGTATCATGGGCCCCCTTCTCATGGGCTCACCACCTGCGTGAGGGGCTAGAAGCGGGGTTATATTGTCAGACTTGCGGCCACATGTCCTTTACACTCAGGTGAAGAGAGGAGCAGTCAACTGATCACCACCTGGTGGTGAGTTGGCTCAGATGCTTGGGGAGGATGCTGGTCAGACCTGGGAGGCCGAAACGTGCTGTGAGAGTCTGCTGGGAACATCTGGCAGAGTCCCCTGTCAGAAGGAGCTTTAACTCCCTTCTCTGACCATGTCCCGAGCGAGGCGGGGGACATCACGTCCGAATGGTCTCTGTTCCATGCCTCTATTGTTGAGGCGTCCAACTGGAGCTGTGGCCGTAAAGTTGTTGGTGCCTGTTGTGGTGGAAATTCCCGAACTTGCTGGTGGACACCAGCAGTGAGGTGTTGATGACATCAAGCTGAAGAAGGAGCCGTATTGGGTCTTTTTGGCCTGTGGGATTCTGGAGGCAACTGACATGTATTGGCATGCCAAGCAGAGAGCAGCTTCAGTGGTTGCTGAGGCAAAAACTTGGGAGGAGTTTGGGGGGCAATGGAGAACGACTTCCAAACGTCTTCAAAGAGATTCTGGTCCACCATGCAACGTCTCAGGAGGGGGAAGCAGCGCTGCAGACCTCAACCCGGGACATTGTGGATCGGTGGAGGGAGAGCTTCGAAGACCTCCTCAATCCACGTCTTCCGATGAGGAAGCAGAGTCTGGGGTCTCAGGGGTGGGCTCTCCTATCTCCTGGGTCGGTTACCGAGGTAGACAAGAAGCTGCACGGTGTTAAGGCCCTGGGGGTGGATGAGATCCACCCAGAGTACCTCAAGGCTCTGGATGACGTGGGGTTGTCTTGGTTGACACGCCTCTGCAGCATTGCGTAGACATCAAGGACAGTACCCCTGGATTGGCAGACTGGGCTGGTGGTCCCACTCTTCAAAAAGGAGACCACCACCCCATGTGGACACTGTGCCAGTCGGTCATGGTAAAGAAGGAGATGAGTCAGAAGGTGAAACACTCGATTCACTAGTCCATCTATGTTCCTACCGTCACCTGTAGCCACCAGCTGTGGATGGAGACTGAATGAACGAGATCGTGATTGCACGGGATGGCCGGGCTCTCCCTGAGAGACAGGGTGAGAAGCTCGGTCATCTGGGAGGGGCTCAGAGTAGAACCTCTGCTCCTTTGCATGGAGAGGAGCCAGATGAGATGGCTCGGGCATCTGGTCTGGATGCCTCCTTGACCTCCCTGGGGAGGTGTTCCGGGCATGTCCTACTGGGAGGAGACCCCGGGGAAGACCCAGGACACGCTGGAGGGACTATGTCTCTTGGCTGGCCTGGAAACAACTTGGGATCCCCCCAGTTGAGCTGGAAGAAGTGGCCGGGGAGAGGGAGGTCTGGGCTTCAATGCTTTACCTGCTGCTCCCACAACGTGACCCCAGATAAGCAGAAGAAGATGTATATATATATATATATATATATATATATATATATCTTAGTTTGTACCATGAATATGTTACAAATTTAACTCCAGTGATTCAACTGATGAGATTTCTCTAGAGATGCTAGTAGTGCCTGAGGGGAGAGGACTGGATAAATGGATTTTTAAAAAGAAACGGTGGATATGAACTATGAAGAGTCGTCAGCTTCAATAATGATCGTTGCAAAAGATGAAGCAGAGAAAACACTGTTGCCGGTGTTGAAAATACGACATTCTCACCCACAGTTTTTGCCCAACAGGGAAAAGTGTTACGGAATGAAACAATGATGAAACCCGAACGGATACACTACAGCTCTGAAGTCACAGGCAGACATTTCATTTAGTCTCATGGCTTCATCATCGTTTTCACCAGAGATCAGTGCTTGCTGAGGCAAACAGCTGGGTCACACCGGCCCTCTGAAGTCGCTGCCATCACGCCGCGCCGCTGCCAAACCAGTCACTCATGCACATGCGGTGCAGGAGGATGGGAGCTGTGGGGGTTACTCTGCTTGGAACTGGTAATGTATCGTCACATTTCCATCAGAAAAGAAGCCAGAGGGTCCTGTTTTGATCAGCAGCATTCCTCAGAGCCTCATTAGTAAACTAGATGCTGCCAGACTGATTCATTTACAACTACGGGGGGAGGGTGGGTTGGTGAGAGAACAAGAAATGTTCTACAAAGTCCTCCTCTCTCCTCTCGGCTCGTCCCTTTTAGTTTCAATCACTGCTTTTCAGGCAGCTTTTCAAGCGTCCATGTATATAAATCTGAACTTGGACCGCTTGAGCTGTTTTCTGGCTGCACGTGAATACACATTTATTTGAGCAAGCGTGTATTGAACATGTACATGTATGACTGTGTGTGTGTGTGTGTGTTTGAGTGTGCATGCCTCCTTCATGGGCTTGTGTGTGCCAGCCAATCACAACAACCTCTCCAGGATCCTAACACCATCATTCCACCACACCATCAGCCAATCACTGGCTGCTGGTGAATCCCAGGTCCCATCTGGTTTGATTCGGAACGGCAGAGAAAAATTTAATCTTCTCACGCCTCTGCCGCATTTTCTGTTTCGTTTCCAGCTCCCTTGTCTCCTTATAACCTGACTTTCCTTTTCTTCCCAAAGGCCGTTTGCAAAGAAAGTAATCTGCATTTCAGATGAAACAAAAACGAAAGTAACGTTTACTCAAGTCCTCTGTAGTTTTGGGCTTCTTGCACTAAAAGTTCTTAATGTTCATTATATCTGAGAGTTATTATAGTTATTATTGCAGTGCATCTGAAATTTGTAGATAAAAGATACTGTTTCAGTGCATGTAATAAAGAAAATAAACTGTGAAAATAAACACGAGGAGAAAAAAAAGAAGCAAAATTTAAGAATCCAAATGAAGAAAAATAAGAAGTATGATTTTGCAAACTCAAGAGATTTAACTTTTACCCCTGGATCTTAATTAGCTTCTCAGGTTTTCTTTATGTGCTGCAAAAAAAGAAACAAAACAAACAAAAAAAAACCATTAAAAACCCAAAACACCAACTAGAATACAGGAAATAAAGACTAAATTCTGAATTTGAGATAAAATAACTTAAAACCTGACATGAAAAGTAAAGATTACAACAACAACAGTCATAATGATAATAATAATAATGAAATATCAAATAAATACAAATTAAAAAAATAAAAAATAAATTCAAATGGATAAAGGTAAATAAATGTCTTGCTGCATGGACCAACATTTCATTAGAATCAAAAAAGTTTCAACAAGAAATTCTTGTTTATTTCTTGTATTTTAACAAGTGTTTTTTGCAGCTCAGTAACAAGAGCTGCTGCTTCATGTCAGCAGAGTATGTTTATGTGGTCACTTTTATTCTGAGATTTTTACAGTGAAAGAGAAAGAAAAAAACCCCATCTCTGTGTCCTGAGCTTCGTTTTTACAGGAAATTAGAAAAATGACGATTTTCTGGCAAATTAAGGCATAAAGAGACGTGTTCATTATACATTTCAGAACACGGACTCAATAAACAAATTATATTCAAAACAAAACAAAAAAATCTCTGTTTTCCATATTAGTAATTTGTGCAGCTGTGTGTCTTTGATGAGTCGAATTTCAAAGCTTCAAATTAACGTTTCCATCTGAGCAGTTGTCCGATAACATTTAAGTAAATTAACCCTGACTTCCCTGGTCCAAATGCTGAGGTGCACCTAAGCAGGTATGTTGTTCCTGGTGCACTCATCAGTTTCTTAGTGAGTATGAGTCTGCACAGGCTAAAAAGAAAAAGAAAAAATAAACAAACAAAAAACAGTATAGAGTTCATTAACTCATCAAACCTTCAATTAAGGCAGTAAGGAAGCACAATGAATCTTTGAAGAGACCTAAATCATGACAACTCCTTCAATATTTGAATTTTCCTTAGGGATCAAAAAGTCTTTTTTGATTTAATTTTTTTATTTATTTAAGTGTTTTCAAGTGGCTGTTTCTGTAATTTGTGTCTTGGTTCAGTTCACAGGAACAGTGGAGGTTTGTGAGACTGAGAGAGACGGAGAATGGATGCAATTACACTAAACACGTGTCAAAAAACAAAAAAACCTCATTGAAAAGGCGCAAGATGAAGGCTGTGCCATGTCCTCACAGGTCAAAAAAACAAATAAACAAAAAAAAGTTGCAAAAATGCAAAGTTGGCATTTATCCTGTGTGGGTTTGAGGAGTTAAAGTTAAAGTTAGAATTATGAATACTGAAAAATGCTGACATCAGGACGTGCATAGTCAATATACTGATCAACGATGACATCATTTTAAATGAATTTAAACTTGTCACACAGAATCAAAAGCTATCTGACAAGAGGCCTGACGGGAGCCTGCTGTAAGTGACAGATGGACTGCGTCAGGGGAGAGAGAGCTGGATTAGTTCTGTCTGCAGAGGTTGTGTGGTGCAGTGTTGGGCCTCAAGTGCAGCTGGGAGCTGTTTTAATGCTCTGACAGTGAACGGTTTAGTACTAGATTACTGTAAAGCTACGTAACACTTTCCCCCCCCCTTTTAATTTTCGTCATTCATCTGTGTCCGAGGGAGCCTGCTTGAAGCTGCACGTTGCAGAGTTTGGATCTGAAAGTAAAAGCCTGAGACTTCGGTTTCCATGGAAACAACGCCCTCTGTCTGAAGATGTAAAAAAAAAAAAAAAAAATTACTGCCAGCAGCACATGAGTAAGAGTGAAAGTGAGGGAGAAGAGGAGGAGAAGAGATGAAAAACAAAGAAAAAGAAGAGAAACAAACATGAACTTCTGTGGTGGTGATATGTTCTTTTACTGCTGTAATAAATATGAATCAATGTTTTTCTGTCTTCACCCAGAGGGATCAGACGTCAGGATGTTGGATGCTTTTGATTAAAACCCATCTATTTAATATATTCTGAGCCCCTGTTATCATCCCTAAAACTCATTATCGAATTCTCAATGAACATTGAATAACCTCTAAAGCTGCCACGTACACATTTCACGTTCCATGATTTTTACCACGAACATAAAAAAATAAAGGAAACTATTTTTTTTTTTCACGGTACATGTTAGTACAGCTTAGTGGGAAAGAATGCAAGTAGCAGCCAGGTGCTGCACTTGATTCACTGATCATGAGGAGGTGCCTGCCAGTGTGTGTTTACATAATGCCAAGGAGGAAAGAAATCAGTAATAACCTTGGAGAAACAATTGTTGCTGCCCATCCAGGTAGGGGTTATTAAGATATTTCCAAACAGCTCTGGAACAATTTGATGACATAATTCTTTACATGATATAACTTCTTTTGTTTTACTTATTAAGAATAATATTTGTGTATCAGGACTAAATTAATGCTCATACAATATATGTTACACTCCAGTATTGACTGATAATACTGGCCAAGAGTTTTGTCTTACAATCTTTGTCTATTGAAGTATCTTTGGCACAGTTGGTCATCATTAAATGGTGCCCCCCATCATTAAATGGACTATTGGGAAAAATGCTTTATGGACCATTTTATACATAGGAAGTAATCTGGTAGATGGAATTGGACTGTTACTAAAACTTCTAACAGCACGGAACAGGTTTAATCCCTTTTTGATTATCAAGTATTGTGGACTAGATTGGGGAACCACTAACTAGTTGCATTAACAGATGTAAACAAACCAAAAAAAACAAAACCCACAAAAGGATCTCTTGGGTGAGTAATACAAATTACTACGTTATTTGTTTGTGTTTTATTAAAGCCACACTTCTGGTTAGCCAGTGTAGAACCCAAACAGCAACCATCCCACTTCTGGGCTGAAGCTTATCTGGTAAGTTTTCTTGCAGTTCCTCCACTGACCACTAGGTGTTGGCCCAAAAACAGCATAAATCTCCATTGACCCCCATGTTAAAAGTGGCAACTTTGCAGCAGAATTAAACATATTTACAGCCTGGTACAACAGTTGTGGCTACATATTACATCCATGACAATTGTACGGGGTGTGAATTTTTTTTGTATCATAGTAGATAAATTTAAATTAAGCAGTAAAGTGACGAAAAGATGGTTCAGTTTGAACTTGAGATATACGGAAAATCACAGTATGCCAACATGAAAAACACAAGCTCAATCAGCTGAGAATCACAGCTTTGAATGATCACGTTGTGATGTGCAATTTGCAGCAGAAGTGGCATATCTGACAATTTTGAAAGCCTAAAAGGCAAACATTTCTAGATATATATTACTTTTAGGTCATGTTATTGTGCGCATTTCCATTATCGGGACCTTACTTTCACATTAAATCATCAGATTGTGGAAATCTTTTAATATCTACCATCATTTACCCCCCAAAAAATGAAAATGGATGTATTTGTCAAAACAGGCATATTAAGATTCAGCTTTTCACAGTGTTTTACTCTCAGAAGGACGGCAACACCTCCCTCTCTCCACTTCGCTCCTCTCTGCCGGTGATGTAATGCCCACTTGTTGCCATGGAGTCTGCTGGTACTTCTAGTTTCACTCATTTCAATTCAGAGTGCTCTTTCAGCAACAGCATGAGTGTTGGAGCATGTGCAGTTATGTACCAGCTTTCACAACTGTGTGTGTGTGTGTATGTGTGTGTGTGTGTGTGTGTACATAATAGGTTGACAAGAAAGAAAGAAAGTTATAATCGCTGTTGTTGCTGTTTTTGTAGCCTGCCCACTGCTGTTTGCTATTCTGTGTTTATCAAAAGTCCTTTATTTTACCTTCTGGGGGCTGAAATGCACTCTCACCCCTCTGACTATTTATCGGAAGAAAGGGAAGGGCGCCCAGACCTCCCCCCAAACACCCACCGTCCATTAACACC
This sequence comes from Arrhamphus sclerolepis, assembly GCA_037176975.1. Classification (NCBI taxonomy): domain Eukaryota; kingdom Metazoa; phylum Chordata; class Actinopteri; order Beloniformes; family Hemiramphidae; genus Arrhamphus; species Arrhamphus sclerolepis. The sequence continues at coordinate 17,142,529 of JBAMYA010000008.1, forward strand.
CCTCCACCCTGAGAGGGATCCACCACAATGGTGTTGTTTAACCCGTCGCTTTCGCACCGAGCCAAAAGGAAAACCTGACAAAAGGCTGCAGGAGCTGTGGCCTCGCCGAGACACATTCATGACTGTTTATTAGCCTGGAAACAATGTGTGTTTGTTTGTGGGAACCATTTTGCTTTTCAAACTTCAAAATTTAAAAGTACCTTTTATACAGCAGAACTGCTGTCTGGTCTCGACGCTTCAAAGATAAAATGATCAAATTTTAAGATTCTAAAAGCTTAAAAAAAGAAAGAAAAAAAGAAAACACAGAAGGGGCGCTTAACTAAAGTTGACTGAACTTACCTTCAACCACGTGTGTGAACATTTCTGAGGAAATTTCAAATCGACGGCCTGCTTGATTCACCACTGACCGGAGTTACTACATTTAACCTAAACTAGTAAAACTGAATCTAACAGTTAAAAATAATTCTGTTAACTGAAATAAAAAAGTAAAGACTAAAAGTCTTAATGAAATGAAAACTAAATAAAAACTAAAATGAACAATGCAAAACTAAATAAACTAAATTATAACTGGACTAGAAAAGCACTCGGAGAGCGCAGACTTACACTTAAAAATAATATTCCTACATGCGCGTTATCTATTTTATTGGATTCTTTGACCATGTAAACATACCCTTAGCAACTGGAATCACATTGATATCATTATTAGTTTAATAGTTATTTGCGAAAATCAACATTTTCGTAATGGCGGTTTTCTTCTGGATCTCGCTCCATAACTATTACAGATACATCAAATCTGTTAACATACTTCTGCTTCAGCAGACTGTCAGCTACAGTTTGGTGTTAGTAGCATGTCTGTATCTTCATTTGTTACCTCACAGTGTTGAAAAAGATGAGAACCCCCGACTTATTTCATGTTTCGGATCTTAGTATCCAGAATATTGCCAGGATCTGGATCATTTTACACATTATTGATGCTGTCATGACTGGATTTCTGGAAGTAAGGGAAGATATTTAACCTAAAATAATGTCCCAACTTCCACTGAGCAAGGTGTTTTTCTTAAAATTAATAAGAAAATACTTGACAGAACATATGTAGAGGGAGTATTTGTTATATCCAGGATGGAGATGTACTTTACGTTTAATTTTGACTTTAATTATTTTTCACCATTGGTCCTTAAGCATGCTACCTCTTCAATTAAACACTGTTGTCTTAAAAATTAAATAAAAATGTTTTTGCCTTATTTTTTGATGTTTGATGAATTATTTTTCACTGCATTTTGGCTACCAGTGCCTCTTCACCTTTGACACATTTTTCTAATTACTCAAAGTAACTGTTCTGTGTGACGTTGTTGATATTTGTTCATCCTAGATTGTTTTTGTTTTCAAACAAAGGTTTGCAGAGGATTTAACACCAAAAAAGTTGCTAATTTTTGCCAAAGCTTCATATAAAATATTCAGAAATATTTGTAACTCAAAATCATTCAAAATTTGCAATTTTACGACTGTTGTAATTTTATGGCACAGCGTTGCAAAAAGATGACATTTTCCAACAAAAAAAAAAAATACAAGTAAAGGTTTTATGACAAAAAGTAACTTTTTTTAAATGAAAAACTTGAATGATTTGTGAATTTTATTCAAAAGAATTATAATTATATGATAAAAGTCATGAATTTTGTGAAATTTGAAAATCCAGTTAGGGTTGATTTTAAGAGTGCGTCCAGGAAGTAGTTTTAAATTTGACCACACAGCTGGTGGAAAAAAGTAAAGCATGACTGGCCCTTTAGCAGTAACCATGGTGATGATGTGGCCTGGGAAACAATAGTTTGACACCCCTCTGCATGTAAATCAAGCAAAAGATATTTATGAATGTTTTTCTTACACACCAGCAACATTTTCTTGTGTATGGTTTTTACTGGTTTCCTACACAGCACTCATCTCTGCACCACTTCTCTTCCCACCTGCTCTGGTGAGCATACCTTAGGTATTCCTGCAAATGTGCATGTTTATGTGTGTGTGTGTTCGTCTTCCTTCCTCTGTCCTGTCCTCTCACGCCTCCAGCCAATCACGCTGGTTAAACACTATTCTGCATTGGACCGTATTGAATTGGATTGAATTAGACTGTGTTTAATCGAATTGAGCTGGACTGGAGCATAATTGGATTGAACTGGCTCGTTTTTAGTTGGAATTAATTGGATTTAAATCTAACTTGTCTACGCCTGCATTATTGTATCCTGAGATGACATTTGCTGTCGGTCTGCGCTGGACAAATGAACTGAATTGAATTAAGTTAAAAAGCTGTTTCCTGCATTGATAAGTGATGTTTGGTGTTCCAGTGAAATGGAAGCTCGGAGGCTCTGGATCGCTTGTTCTCACGTCATGAAAACTCAGTCATTTTAATTTTCTCCCAACTTTATCCACATGAAAACAGATGCAGATGTAATCATGCATTTCCTCTGATAGATCATCTTTAATCTTACACAAACAGAAACAGAAATGGTTCATAAACTGAAACTCATCGGAGAATACCTTGCATTTATTTCAAATTACTTTACTGAATTTAGTTATTTAAGATGCATGAATTGTACTTACCCTCTTTTGTAATCAACATGAGAAGTGTCTTGAAATGACTTGAAACTTAACTTGGGTTTATTTCAAATGACTCATCGTTAAACTCGGCAGCTTCAGAATAATTGTCTAACGCTCATGTGTCACATTTTTCATCAGTTTTACGACTGATGTCAAAAATGTCGCAAAACATTTATAACAATTTATCACGAAAAAATTGTAAATTAACATAAAAAACAAAACGAAAGTTTCTGACGTTTGTGATTGCACGATTAAAAGTCTTGGTTACTGAAAGTGAGTCTAAATCTTGCAAAATTTGAATTTTGCAAAATTTGTGATTTCATAAGAAAAACGTGATTTTAGCAGAAAAGTCTATAATTTATTATGAATAAAGTTTTTTTTCCCCAAAAATGTGTGATTGTTTTTTTGAGAAAAATGTTATGATAAAAGTCATAAATTTGGTCAAATTTTAGATTTTATCTCAAAAATGCACTTTAAAAAGAAGACTAGGAACTAGCAGGAAATCTGAAACATAGCTGGTTGAGAAAATAAACAGCCGTTTAATGGTTACCATGGTGATGATGTAGCCCAGGATGGAGTAGAGTTTGACACCTCCGTGCTAAAACTTTAAATTAACTTCAGACTTGAATCACTTATCAACCAACTTGAATCTTTAGATTTGACTTGAGATGCATCTTGTATAAAAACGTGACACCAGGAAACACTGGAGACTCGTGAAGGCTTTTGACTTGGCGTGAACTTGACTAAAATGGTATCAACTCATAAGGTTGAAAACCACTGGAGACCTCATGTGAACTTGCTGATGATTTTTTTTTCACCACTTTAGGATGACTTCAGGCAGCATTTCATCCTGACATGAAGCTGTCAAGTGTGTAATATCAAAATCAAATTTGTCAACCAGCAGAACAGCTATTGTAATAATTGCATTTACTATTAAACTTGTACACTTAAAAATGGTCTTTGGCAAATATGTTTTTCCACCTTGTTGTGTTTAAACGTCGGGATGCGCAAGTGAAAGTGGTGTTCATCTGAGTCAGCATGTTTGCAAGTGCGTGCTTTTGTCCAGGTGGAAAAGCAGACTCTCTGAAGGCGAGTAACATGCAGAAGCAGCAAATAAAGATCCTGGAGTTTGCTGACATGATTTATGTGCTGTAAAGACGAGGCCGACCACAGTGGAGCGTTTGGACACATGGAAAAACTCAGAGTCACATCTTCAGCTCGCTGACTTAGTATTTTCAAGAATATCTATCCATCTGTCCATCTTATCTCATGAATCTTGACGATCATTTTTCCTGCTTTGCTCTAAAAGTATTTGAAGCTGTGCCCCCAATGACATGAAATTTTATATTTTTTATGTGGAATATACTGGATTATAAGGCTTAAGAAATATATTCAAATACATGAACCCTTTTTAAGGACCATCCTACTGCCAGATTGAAGCTCATCAAGGAAAAAAATGTCTTGCTGCAGTTCCTCCACTGACCACTAGGTGTTGGCTAATAAACGGAGCAACTCCCCATTGATCCCCATGTAAAAAGTGCCAACTTTGTGGAAGAATTACACATGTTTACAACCTGGTACAAACATCGGCTTTGGTGTCGAGTTAGATTTTACATCCATGCAACTGTATGGGTTTTTAACATTTTTTTTTTTAACCATATCAGATAAATTTATGTTAAGCAATAAAGCTGACCAATCAGATGCCTGGATGTTTCAACAGTTCTTTTAATGATAGTTTTCATTTTAAGTAAAGCGTGGAAATCTTTGAAAAAAATGCAACTTGTTTGCTGCATGGTTTCTCTGCTTCTTGTTAAAGTGCATCACAGAAATATTTATGAGCCAGAAAAGATAATAATACTTAGGAAGAACGCACCATCTCCATGACAACTGAAGCTGAACTGTGGAGAGCAGGGACACATTTTTACCAGTTATTAGCTGTCAGAACTAATGATAAATTTAAACAAACTTCTTCTTTCTTTTAGATATATTTAGTCACATCTGCTGGAGTTAGATTGGCTGAATGAAATCCTGATTTCTAATGTTCACGTGGCATTGCCAGTGCTTCAGACTAGAGCTGTCCAATGTCCTGACGACGTAAATTACCAGGATCTGCAGCTGCCTGTCCTGAGCAGAAACTCTGATGTTTTTTTTTCTGCTTTCCTACACAGCACACTTTTTTTTTGTTCTCTACACCACTCCCTCCCGCCCCTCCCCCACCCCCTCAGTGTTTAGGTAGGTAAATAAAGATCTGTTACCAACTACATCAGCAGAATCATTGCAACACTGGACACTTCAAGCCCTCCATGTCTGGCATAGTGAGGTTTTTGATCATTTTTGATCATTTCTGCTGATTGCACACCTTATCTCTCATAAAGAGGGGAGCATTTCAAAACACAACACAGAAAACTGGGTTCATTTGTTTGGAATTTCTGATCAATGAAATGTTGAATCTTGGCGGTGCGTCTGTGGTAACGCAGATGGAATTAGCTTTAAACCGGGACAGCACTCATTCACATGTTGCACATGTAAGAACAGAGTGTACTTAGGAAAGTATGCCACGTCACTTATCCTCTTATTCTTCTTATTGATGTGTGTAGCAAACACAACTTCCTGATGCAGAGCAGTATTCTGAAGAAACAAGCGCATCAGGGTTCATTGCACATTTTTACATTCTTGCCAAGATTTTAAATCTTCCATCAAGAAATATGAGATTATTGATCTCGTTCTCCTGATCTAATGCTCTTGTTCCATGTTTAACTCTTCGCCTTCTATGTCCTAATTACTCATAAAATCTTACATTTTGTAATTTACTATTTGAAAAAAGCAACAATAGCCAGATTTCCCACTTTTAGCCCACTTACTTTCACAACAAAAAAAATCTTTTTTTCAAGTAACCAAGTAAACAAACTCTGCTATCACCAACTTTAATTAATGAGCTTATTTTCTTGCTCCTTGATCTTCACTTTCAGGGACGTAGAACTGAGAATTATTGACTTGTTTTCAGTGTCTTTCACATCTTACTGTTGTGTAGCAAATCTGTGTTTCAGTAATTTGATATGAAATTCATCTTGTTTTTACTTTTTCAAACCCTGTAACACCCACTGAAAACTGAAAACATGATTTTTCATCCATCTATCTATCTATCCATGGATAGATAGCTGGCAAGGGAAATAATATTATTACTATCTATCCATCCATCCATCCATCCATCCATCCATATTATTATTATTCCATCCAAGCTGAGAAACCTGCGACATATAGGAAATTCAGAAATGCACTACAAACGTTTAGAGAGACTGAGATCGATGGGTTGACAGAAAACCTCCGTCTAAGCCTGTTGTTATAACAACAGGAAGATATAAGTTGCTTTTTTGTTTTCTCTTTATCAGCGAGCGGGTATGAGGAGTGAGTCATATCAACCTGAATGTTGTTACAGTCTCAGTTACATTTACACACACAGTTTAGTGAAACTACAACTACAGCCTGACTTAGCTGTTTAATCTCACTCCTCTTTATTCCAGTGTACACGGACATAAAGTTGCTCCAAACGTCTGGAACAAACTCCCAGAAAACTGCAAGAATGCTGAAAAACCCTCAGTTACTCTACTGTCTTGTTACTGAACTATTTTCTATTTTCTTTCTTTTCTTTTATCTCTCTCATGATGTAAAGCACTTTGAGTTGCCTTGGTCTGGGCTTTTCTCACTGACGCCAAAGCAACAGATAAATCTTTGTTCTAGCAGGAGGCGGTAAACGGGAGCGATGGCTATCTTTGGTCTGAGACGGCCGAAATTGTACATTGTGAACCCGTTGTAATGCAAAAATTAGTTAGTGAGCGTCCTTTTAAGAGCGTTCACCTGTTAACACCCATTTTATTTATTTATATTTTTCTATCAATGTGTTCTTACCAAACCCACGCCCTTACTTCCAATAACCTTGTTAACAACAACAAAAAAGATTAACTGGAGAAAGCAGCCATCATGTGTCGGTGTAGTATCCAAAGCGATGAGAATGCGCTCGACATTGTATTTTTGCAAGCAAGCAAGCACGCATTTGACAAGGACTGAAGAAGCTGCGTTCAAAGCCATGCAGAGTCGCTGGAGTTTCCAAGGGAAAGAAGACGAGGGGAGGTGACACTGAGGAAAACACAGGATCCACAAAGGTCATGTTAAAAAGGTTTATTTCAACAACTGGCTGAGTCTTGTTTGTTTATTCTCTGTTCGAAGTCCCAAAAAGTACAAAAAAAGCCAACCAAACAAAAAAAAACAAAACAAGTACATCAAAGGATTAGAAATCACATCAATGAAAACCAAGACACATTGTGTTGCTTCTTTTAAATCAATTCAAGCAATTTTTTTTCCAATATTTATACATACTCACTGGATTAGTCAGACAAACATCAAAAACTCTCAGTAGCTTTATCTTAATTTTTTTTTTTTTTTTGAACAATGACGTTTTATGTAGGTTTTAAACTTCTGTATGACTTTTTTTTTTCTTTTTACAAAATACACCAATGCAGGCAGGGAAGGGGAAGGTGTGAGTGTGTGTGTGTGTACGTACAAGTGTGGCTGCAGGTGCGTTTCCACCAGTGGGGGTTCTGGGCAGTTTTTCAGAGCCAGATTGCTGAACGGCTCTGCCAAAAAGGCTTTCAGGGATGTTCTGGTGATAGGATCGGTACTAAGAGGGGGGCGGGGTTGACTCTCCGATTGGATACGCTGTGATCAGGTGACGTCATTCAGCCACCAAACAACAGAAACGCTACAATCATCTTTTGCCGACATCTTCTTATTTTCTTTATTTAGGCAGTTGACAAAGAGCGAAAGTGGTGTACTTGCGCCACCATTTGGTTTGGAATGGTAGTTTACATGCAACCGGTCCTGTCCCCGTAAGTGGGGACACGACGGCTGAAAGGACAAAGGACGAGGTCGGTTCTGTTAGAGGTTCCCATCTGGTGGGTTTAACACGAAACCCCCCGCTAATGGAAGCGCACCTTATGTCGTCATCTTTTCACAGTATGTGTAAGCTTCTCTTGTCTGAGCGTGTCTGAGTGTGTGCAGGTAAGAAAGAAAAGGAGGAGTGCAGTGACAACAATGAGGAGGAGCTGGGCTGTGACTGGATGGAAGGGGGTGTTGGAAGGGGGACGTCGGGGTTTGCAGGGTTACTTTCGTCTGAGATATTTGCAGGTTTGTTTGCAACGACCCAAGCGGCCGCTTGTGGCAGTGTCGCCGTGTCAGAAACGGTTGCAGACTGTGTTGATTGGCTGGTATGTTGACAGGCTGGTTGGTTGGCTGGTTGGTTGGTTGACCGGTTCGGTGCACCCGTCAGCAGGAGGTGTAAGAGGAGCTCCCATTGCCGGTGCACCTTGCTTTCTGGGAGGGGGGGTGGGGTGTTGTTTTGCCTTTTGTTGTGTTTCACATCATGTTGTTCTGCAGTGAGTTTACCTCCGAGGAGTTCTCCTCGCCCAGGACTTTGTGGTTCTCGTGTTTGGGGGTCAGAGAGTTGTGGATGTTTAGGGAGTCATCCTCCTTGGGCGGAGCCTTCACCGGGTCCTCGAGCTTGTTCTGGGAATTGGGATCATCCTGCCCAAGAAGGGTCGGGAGAGCAAAAAAAAAGCACAGTTAGAATCACCGCGACACGTTTGGGTGCAACTCTAAGCTTCCTGACTGGCAGGAAAAGTCTGACTTTGAGTTATTTTACACCCTCTGAAAACCTCCCTGTGAGACAACTTCCATCTTTACCAAAGACAAAGACAAGCAAAAACCATCCCATGAAGAATAAATATCCTATAACTTACGATATATGGCCAAAAATAAGATTTCTTTACATGTCCTTATGTGACAAGAAGGAAAGTTTGACCAAGCTTTACACAAATAATTGCTATACTTACAGCACAGAAAATAAAAAATGCTATTTAAGTATTTTCACATTGTTCAGTGTAATCAGTTCTGTGCAGAGATTTGAAAAAAGCAAAGATGCAACTCTGGTTTTAATCAATGCAATTAATTCATTTTCATGCAGATTAGTCCATGTTCCATCTTCATGCTTTAAAGGACCACACTGATGCACTTTTAGCCGCTTTACTGCTAAAGTGAAAAAGAATAATTGCTAAGATTCAGCTGATAGCTTTTCTGAAAACCAACGGAAACCAATAAGAGAAGGGAATTAGTCACAGATAATATATTCTAATCTAATCTGCTAATTCCAGCATTTATAAGCAAAATATGATCACAGTATTTGTTACTCTTTCAACATCGTCCAGAAGTATTTTTGTTTTCTTAATACAACTGCACATTTTACTATGTTGCGAGAAGCTAAATAATTCGATCCATACTTAGCATCAGCAGTAAAAACAAAAAAGACTGCAAGTAAAGGGACTAAAACCTGCAAAGCACATGAAGAGTCCTTTAAATCCTGTCAGACGGGAACTAAATACTCATGAAAATCCAAATGCAACTACTTTCAGCAAAAACCAGTTTCTGCAGCCATTTCAGCGGTCTCAGTTTGAAAATCATCATGCTTGGCTGGCGCGTTGTGTTCGGGTGACGGGACATCGAGGTGAGCTGCATGGGCTACAGCGACAGTCCCCCCCCCCCACCCCCCCCCACCCCCACCCCCCTTTCCTCCCCATAACCCTGGAAGCACATGCACATCCACATGCAAGACCCCATGATGCACCAGTGTCGCCCATGCAGAACGCCTCCCGTCTCCACCGTCAAAACAAACGGTCCAGCCTGGCTGACTGTGACTGTCTGTGCGTACCACCGTCATACATACCCAAGCAGTCGCTGCAGGAAAAAACAAAAACAAAAAACAAAACACTGCGTTTTACAGATTTCAGATTAATTCGTCTGCATTTAATTGAGGTCAAAGGGGAAAGATTGATTGGAAAATCCATTTTAGCTGTTTTCCAGCCTCTTATCTCTATTAATTTTGCATGGCGTCATCGACTCGGCTCTGCCGAGGCGTCCTGGGGCGTCGGTCTGTGCCTCTTTGTCACAATCTCAACTGCATCCATCCAGACACACACACACACAAGCAGAGTACGCTGAGATGTAGATGCACTCACACACACACACACATCAGATTCCAGACCCTGAGGCCAGTGCCATTTGCAAAACACTCAATAACTGAATGTTTGCATTTGAATGTAATGACACTTTTAGAGAGGAAAAGCAGTGAGAGGATTTACCCGATGGCTGTTGGCCTAGATAGTAACTTCAGGCAGGACGTGTGGGTATGTCACTTCCATGGTTACGGGATAGGGGCCCTCTGTCCTCCCGTCAGCATGAAACTAGAAAATGCTTGTATTTGTTGGGTTTCATTGTCGTTGTGCATGGGTAGAAGGGTGCAGGCGGTGGTTGGGTGGACAGAGTCACGAGGACTTTTGAGTGGGAGTCATTTTGGGGAGTGAAAACAGAGATAAACAAGTTTCTGATGCTGATGATGATGATGATGATGATGATGGAGGCATATGGACAGTTTATGATATTATTTTGTGATGTTTAGGATTATAATTTTCATTGACTGTGCAGCTAAAAAATAATGACCTGAAGAAGCTATTTTTTTATGTTAACTTCCATAAAAAACACTTAAGTTTCAAAAATGATGATGGTAGCTTTTCTAATTCATGGACAAATGCTTACTTAAATTTCAGCCTTCTTTAATTGTCACTTTGAGGATTTTTATGTGATTGTGCTGTTTCATCTTTCAAGTAATTGTGCAAGTTTTTCCTACCTTAAAAAATTTATAATATTGAAATTAGACCAGATAAATACCGAAAACCCCTGTATATGCATTTTATTACTTCTTCCTTTATGTTCCTAAACTTTAAGTCACTGAAGTTGTTTTCCTGCAAGTTGCAGTTTAAATAAAGTTGCACAGTTTGTATTCTTTTGAGGGTATTGTGAAGCACACAGCAAAGGATGTAACTCTCCATCAGTATATTATCATGTATGCTCCTTAAAGTGAACATGGTATGCTTTTCTGTGTTATTGGATTCATCTGAAGTGTTAATTATTACTTTATTCCATATTGTAAACTCATAGAAGAGTATATATATATGTGTGTGTATATAAATACTTTTAAAGTAACTATCTGAAGGTGTGATGTAGACCTATACTACATGAGTTTATCCAATAAGATCTAATCATTTTTGTTTTAGACTAAATTGCTTTAAAACAAATCAGCCAACCTCAGCGTGCAAACATGATAAAAATGGTTATATAATGTTATAATTGCATAAACCTCATCATTTATTATCTAAGGTCCCCGAGCATGTCTGAAATCAGACTCAGACTAATTCTGAATACATTCAATATGAAGACGATGGAAAACAACAACAACATAAAATCAGGAATGTTTTAAAATATAAACCTATGGGCTTCAATTTATGCAATATTTGAACTTTTATTTTATCTTCTCTGGCATACAGGATTTACGGAGAATGTGGTCCTGGAGTTGAGGTCATATGATCGAGGTGCAGATGCATGTGGTCGCTTGTATCTGGATGAGGACTTTTATTCAGCTCCATCCCTGATGCAGATCAGCTCCTGTGTGTTTGTATTAGTGGTAAACACGTGGAAACGCTTCATATTAGAATATTTGTGCAGGTAAATGGCTTTTTTTCCGTCTATTTTTTTTTTTGTCCTTCCACCATGCATGTGTACATATTTGTGTTTGCTGGTGTTTTTATATTAGAACACTGCAGAGCTGTCTTGATTTTTAAAGGGACAGAAGAGAGAAGTATGTGTGTAAAATTACAGCCTGTATGGAGATCTTCAATTTCTTCTTTGAGTATTGTGCTGTCCAGTTTTATTAAGTTGAAAACTGAAAATGACACGTGTTCCAGTTCAGCTGATGGTCTTTCATCTAAATCCAGTCCTTGTTTATGTTATAATAAATCCACATCAGTTTTATATGCGTAAATATGCATTTTCTCTCTTGCGTGTGCTTGAACTATGAATGTTACAATATTTAAAAATGACTTATTTAAAAGTCAATGGTTCCCCTTGGGCCATATCATCACCATGGTTACCATTATTTTTTACTTTCTCATCCAGCTATGTTGTAACATTTCCCGCTAGTTCCTGGACTCAAACAAACAAACAAACAAACAAAAAAATCAAATTAAAAAAACAACTAAATCTCATTTTTCACAAAATGTGCTTTTTTTAAATTTTGTTTTAAAAAAAAGTTAATTTTACAAAATCACTAGTTTTGACAACATTTTTATTGTAAAATCTTTTGCCAAATCCTGACTTCTTGACGTAAACCAGCTGCTTTCCAGCTCAGTTATTCCACTTTTTCACGTCACAACTGAATCAAGCGGGCAGTCGCACTGAAATCCCGACTTTAAACACTCTCGTCTCTCTGCCAGGTAAAATGAAGCGGTGGGCCGGATTTGGCCCTGAGCTTGACACCCGCGACAGACACAACTTCATTCAATCTCACTGCATAAAGGATCAATCTATTAATTTGAAATAGACTATGAACTCATTCTAAATGCACAATTCTACCCAACCTGCAACGTTTTGACTCCAGGTCAGCTCAGCTGTCATAAGTCACTGATTCAATTCAGTCGATGGAAATGAAATCCTCTTAAAAGAAATTACAGCCGGCTCTGGGTGTACAATTCCTATTCTGTGTTGAATTTATTTAATATTGACAGAAAACAATTCCATTTCACCGTTTGCCGCAGAGGAAAGCGCTCGGCTGTGTTACTGTGAAGGGAAGATTGAGGACAGGTGGCTTCAATCTGCCGCCGTGAACGAAGCACGAAGCGTTCGATTGCTGAGGGGAAACACAAATGCTGCTGATGATGCTGAGCGCTGGTCTGTGTTTGTCTCAGCTGTTGGACATCTGTGTATTTGAGATTCTACACATGTGGTTTGTTTTCCTGTAAATTTGCTGCTCCTTGCATTGACGCCTCCGTCTGGGCATGGATGTGTGATAAGGTCAACAATTTCCTGCTGCAGAACCAATGTTGTTTTTATGAATAGTTTACATTTATGAGCAGGGCTGGCATTTACTTCCAAGCTCCGCTCCTTCGTGTTTCAGGGCATTTTTCACTCAGTCATTTATTTGTCTGAGCTTACACATCCTCTGAATTTTTATCTTTTGGGTCATGGTTGCATCACAGAACCAGTTTATTCAAGCTGCATTTCTTACACTATGAACAAAGTGTATCAATTCTCAGTGCCTGAATTCTGAATTTGCTCCCGCTATTTCAGAATTCCATCTATTTCATTAGATTATCAAAGAGATAACAATCAGTTGCTCTGAAATGCTGATTGTACCCTGAGTTCCAAGTATTTTCTCAAAGACACTATGTCGCAATACGCTTTATTTCACAAAACGAGGTAACATATGTCCAAGGGGTTAAGTTAAGCCCAATTCAGAAACTGAGGAGTATGTTACCATGGTAATGTATTCTATGAACTTAACCTTTCAAGAGAAGGTTCCTCAGTGTCTCCTCCTCTTTATATAGCTGAAATGGATGTAATTAACTTAAATTGATCTGAAAATACAAATTTTAGATGCGTCTGAGCAGTGACGCGTCCATTTCTTGACAGAGGTGGCTGCACAGGTCTGCATCTGTGGTGGGAATGTGTGCTGAGCATCTGAAATGATGGTTTGGCGTATACTGATGAACTCCATGAGAGTTGCATGAACCATATACCTGAGCTTATCCTTCTATGCATTACAAATATCATCCATCATATGCCCATGCTTTGCATAAAATATTTCATTATCTTTTCATTTATTTGCAAATGTCAGTTTTTTTCATTATTACAGGGATACTGAGCATAACTTGTGCTTTCAGGCAAAAAAAAATCACTTAATTTTTTTTTCTTTCTTTTTTCACGAGTCCAGGAATTATTGGGAAAATCTGACAACACAGCTGGCTGAGAAAGTAACGAATAACCGGCCCTTCGACGGTAACCAAGGTGATAATGTGGCCCTGGATGAAATATGACTTTGATGCCCCTGCTCTATGATATTTGCTTTGTCTATTTCAGGCTTTTAAATGCTCCCTTTAGCTGGCCACATTGCTTAGTCTGAAACACAGTCATTTTAATCAATGTGTGTGTGATAAAATAACCAAAAGTAAAGTGTGTATGAAGGCAGGGAAAATGAATTCATATTGGTGTTTCTTCACCAGGTCTTGACAGATGTGCACACATTTAAATACGTCAACATTATATTCCTGTAAGTTTGTTTTGCTGACTGTATTTGGCATATTTTTGTTTTTCTTTATGTGGCGAGAGCAGAGTTGAGGGGGGGGGGGTGGGACGGGACTGACAGGCCCACAGTAACAATGAGAGAGCTGTTTGGGGGGGAGGGGGGTGAGAGGGGTCAGTACTAGCTGACATTTGGTATTCGGCCTTACCTCGCAGTCGGACTCCTCTTTGGTCTTACACTCCCAGGTGTATCTGCTCATGGTTTTCTGAGGGGAGGGGGATGGGGCAAAGGGTTATACTCCTCAAAAACCATACAAGGCAACCTCAGAGAAGGACAGAGAGGAATGGACAGAGAGAAGAAAGAAAATGTGGAGAAGCAACGGATCAGAGATGAGAAGAGGCAGACAGAGATAAAATAGACAAAGAGAGATGGCGTGTTGGAGACAGAGACCAATAGTAGGAGTAACTCGACTTCCTGTCAGATGTCAGCTGATATTCCCAGCCGGCTACAATCTCTGCTCAAACACAGACTCTCTGGTGCTGCGAGTCTGCACCACCACAGCTCATACACGTTTGGATATTTCTGGCCAGGTTCTCCACCATCACGGCATAGACGCAGGGATGTTAGTTTGCAGGGGGTTTGGGGGTTATTTGCTTTATTAGAGGGTGTATTTGGGGTTTATTTTGGGAAAGTTGGTGTGGTTTTTGGTTTAGGGGCGCCTACGTGCTGGGGTGAGCTTTGTATGTGAATGCGATGTTGTTATAAAATGAATCTGGGTTGAATAGTATTTGGGAAAGTTTGGTTATGTCATGTTAGAGTAGGGACATAATGAGCCAGGTATACACCATGAAGGGATCAGTTAGCCCAGTTAGAAAGGTTAGGAGTTTAATACCGTTTCATTTAATTTTAAATCCAGTATCCAGACTCCCATCTGCTTATCCAAAAATTTTTTGACATCCTTCTCAAGATCAGGTTTTGTGCTTAAAAAAACAAGATTTTGCTTAGTACCAGCACAAGTAGAGGCCATCAGCATCATCTGCACACTTGCAGCATTTTATAGATGTTAAAACATCCCTTTAAAGTAAAAGGCAGATTGAGTATGGCTCCATTCTGCTGCTCAAAAAGCCTTTTCTGACTTATTTCTATTCACGTTCCAGATTCTGGAGGTTTATATGAAATAATTTATAATTTAACAGTTTTGGTATTAGTGCAACCACAGCCAAAGAAATATAAAAATTAAAAATTAGGTGATTTAGACCAGTTAGAAGTTGTGACACGCAATGAAATTACTCATTTTGCCTTAGAAAACCTACCAAGGATGGCCACAGTAAATTCAGCTGTTTTAGGATGTAACTAACCAATTACAATTAAAGCAGCACAAAGGAACGCTGAACTTAACTGCTACCAGTGTACTCTTGATTAGTCTCATTTGGTGACTCTCTTGATTTTGCTTCCATCATTACTTTCTTGAGTCGCTTATGTTGGTTTCACACTGTATGATTTCGGCCGTGTCAGACAAAAGATGGGCATTTGTGGGAAAAATGTTCCACCATAGCTCAAAAATGGTGGTGGAAGACAGGAGCGAAGACGAAAGATAGACCAGCTAATGACACAATGACGCTCTGTTTAGAGCCTGAAATGCACTCAGATTTATTTCTGTCGCAGCCACGATTTAACGCATGTTCAATCACTTGGTGTAACGTGCTGTATATTCGCCTCTGCTGTAATGCTCGCTGTAGATCCGCAAGCCGGTTTAATCACCGTCAGTGTGTGACGATGTGATGTAAAACGATGCACTGTTGGAACAAGGGATGACCAGGAGAGTTGTTGGTTTTTTGTTTTTTTTTGGACATTAGGAGCAGGAGACTGTGAGAGCTAGATGGATTTAGAAAATTATATTAAAAAATCTCTTGTGCTGCTTTAATTTGTCACAGCTGTTGTCATGGTCACTGTTTCATTTTGATTGTTTCTTGTCAGAAAAAGCAAAACTGAAATCGGAGCCTTGTGTAGAAATGCATCCCCATTTTTGATAGTGTTAATACTTTCTGGGTCTCCTTCTACAAAGGGTATCTTTGTTCATTTTGCCCCTCGTTGGCCAAATAGCACCATCGGTGGTTGAAAACCACACAAGATATTCTGGTGTTTCGAGTCATTTGTACAAATCAAATATATCACAAATACTATTCAATCCAGGAAATGAGAAGAGTTTTCAGGGTTGGACATGTAGATTGCAGTTAGGAGCTTTAAACTTCAGAGATGCTGTTAGGAAATGAAAATGGATTTTTTTTATTTTTTAAAAGGAGGATTGAATGTGCGTCAGGATGATGGAAATGATCTTTAATTGTGAATACGATGAAAGGATGAGACACATTTGCTTCCAAAAAAAAGAAAAAGAAATTAGATGTAAAACTACTTCATGAAGGCAATTCACAAGTTCAACGACTACACACCAAAGCTAAAAAAATCAGATGAACAAAACTACTGATGGAGTTGTTAGAGGGTGGTACCACATCTTTAAAAAAAGGAGGAGAAGAAAAAAAATAAAGTTTCAGTTGTAGCACTACAGCTACCCACGCTGCTACAACGTCAGCGTTAGCGCTAACGGCTACCCATGCTTCTGTTAGTGAGGCACCCGTGAACTCTGCTGCCACCCGCAGGCAGCAGCAAGTCGTTGCATCTCAGATGTTTATCCTGATAACAGCCATCAGTGTTTCTTACCTGGTCGAGACATCCTGACCCCAAACTCAGAAATCCAGATCCCTCCCCTCCCCCCAACTTTCAGGATAAACAATTCAAGCAGACATTCGGTTAAAAACATACAGATCATAAACAGCAAAGCAGAGCTGCAGTGGCTAACATGGTCGCGGCGCATATTAGCGGCGGCGCAGGCAAGCAGTGACACAGCGACGCCAGAGGTGATCAGACGGAGAGCGAGTTGGAAGGAAAGAGGACAGAGAGGGGTCGTAGCGAGGCGTTTTCTCTAAAATGGTCATGCTCCATTGTGATGACAGTCCATAAATGTTCGGCGTGTGTGGTTTCAGGGGAAATTTAACCTCTGACCTCAGCTGTGTCTGTGCACTCATTTGCTCACAGAGCTAATTTATGCTGCGCCTGGTCTGTCAGAGAAGCAGAGTGGACACTGCTAAGTGAAAATAAGTTAGTGTGATGTTAATGTCTGATCACAATACACACACACAAAAACATCAGACTGGGTTGTTGGACAGAAAAGAGAGTAGCATTAACCTGCCTATCCAGCTCTGAGCATTGATGGCAGATAAATTAATTCCCAAAAGGAGCATTTCTGACTTTTTATTTGTCCTGGGCCACATCATCACCATGGTTACTGTTAAAGGGTTGGTTATTTTTTACTCTCTCAACCAACTATGTTGTCAGATTTCCTGCTAGTTTGTGGTAAAGTTAAAAGGAAAAAAAAAAAGAAATGAATTTTTGTCAAAAAAATCAAAACTTTCAGAAACATTTGTGACTTTTAACATAAAATTTAGGGTTTTGTACTAAAATTGTAAATTTGATAGTTTTTCCCTGTATAAAGCTAATTTCATTGTAAAATTGGTGATTTCACAATATCACATCTTTTCCATTAAAAAATTAATTTTTGTCAAAAGATTTTATAATTTTGAAAATGTTAACTTTTTGCAACATTTTGACATTAAATTACAACAGTTGTAAAATTAAAAAAATTCATCTCTTTGTAGAGAGACCGCGGCAGCCCACCGCTCTGGGTCCAGCAGCCCAGATGGGTCAAATGTGGAGAAAGAATATCACCATGGGGATAAACAATAGTATATAAAAAAAAAAGAAAAAAAATCACATTTTTTTTTTTATTAAAGAAAAGTAAACTTTACAAAAACTCAACTTTTTGTTATAAAATCCTTTGCAAACTTTTGCTAAATCACATAGTGAGCCTGGAGTTTGACACGTGCACTCTTAAACATGAGCATCAGATTAATAATTACAGGTCTAAGCCTAAGAAAAAAAGAACTGAATTGTTTCAGAGGTAGTTTAAAAGTAGTCTGTGTTGAAAGTATTCAACATTTATAGATGTCCATCTGCTACTTGTCCCGCCCCTCTGACATTTAAGCTTCCTGTATCGTTTTAGACAACTCTCGCCATCTATCCTCGCACTTTGACCCCTCCCATTCCCCCTCTCCTCCTCTCCTCCCTCCTTCAGCCTTTCACACCTCGGCGCATCAGAGAATACTCATGCCCATGCAGTTGGAGGGGGAGTCAAGGGCCCGGGCAGGATTTTGGGAGGAGATGCAGAAAAAAGGGGGGTGAGAGAGAGAGAGGCAAGAACCACGTTACCTGACAGATAATGTTATCATAGTAAGCCAATGCACGGGCATGAGGGACGTTAGGAGGGGTGTCGCACAGTTTCCTTACATTTGGGTGGGAGCCCTCAGCGATGGTGGACAGCGAGAAATTATCATTGTGCTGCTCCGATGAAGGCCGGTACTTACTGCTGGGCAACGGTGGATGGAAGAGGATGGAGGGGAGGGGAAGAAGAGTGAAAGGAGATTTAGAGCAGTGAAGAAGAGCATGGAAAATTAAATATTAGAACATTTAGACAACAACACGATGATTGGAAGAGAGGATCCTCGGGGTAAAACGGGAAAGGAAAGGAAAGAGAGAACAAGTGCAGAGGGAAGGGGGAGAAAAAAGGATGAAAGAGATGGTAAAAGAACACACAGAAACATGGAGAAAAAATGGGTCAAAGGGAGATAAAGTTAGAGAAAGAGGGGGAAATTTAGGAAAAGGTTACATTGTTAAGGAAAAGGTAAGGAGAAGTGGGGGAGATAAAAAAAAAAGCAAGACAGTAGCATTAGTTAGACTGAAAGACTTTTGTTTGAAACATGTCAGAATAAAACAAACACAATTATCTGTGATGCAACACACTGAGAACATATAGTATATATATGCTTCTCAATATACACTGACTGAAATAAAAAAAAACACATTTATCTGTTAATCTGAGAAACGGAGAAAAAATAAAATAATAGTCAGGTTAGGAGCTTGGCCTTTGTGTACACACTTTACAGATGTCTGTAGACTTAAGGATTCGCTTGTTTTGTTCACCTGCAACACCTCTGAGGATAAACTCAATAACGCAGGAAACTTCTGCTTCAGTCTGCGTCGAGCGGCAAGAGCACTGATGTAAAAAGGCTTCACACTAATCGAGCCAAATGACCTGCTTTCAAAGATCATTTCATCTCACTGACAGGTAATCGATCAAAAGTGTAATGTGCCAAAACAGTTTAATTGTGAAGAAAAAATAAAAAACACAAGCAAATGATGTGAAGCAGATGATTCTCTTCCCAGCTGCTCCAGTGAGAGCTGGAGATCACGGCTTCATGACGCCAGCAGGACGCCGCTGATGGGCAACCTTAACCCAGATCAGCTCCTTGGCTGCACGAGAGGCGCTCCAGCGTCTTCTCTATGTCCAAAAAACACACGTGGAGTCACTGAGAAAAGTCCCATAAAACCTGCAGGAGTCTAGTGACGGTGAAGAGCTCATTAATGTAAGATCATTTAAAAAAAAAAAATCTTAATTGTGGCATGAATTAGTCATAATTAAATAAGAAAAATCATGGAGTAGATTCAAGATTCAAAATTGTTTATTTGTCAATACAACCAGATACAAAATATACAGTGTACTACTGTTTCCTGCTAGGTCCTGCTTGGTGCATGTGCAATATATATATATATATATATATATATATATAAATAATTTTAAAAAACAAAAAATATCTAAACAAAAAAGTAAGTTCTACATTTCAGAATGGGTTATATAAACAGAAATATATATATGAAAAACTACAATAAACTATGAAAGTGACAAGGTGCACCAAGAAATAATGGTAATTGTATTTTATGAAAAAGTCCAACTATGTGTCATTATGTGAAATGTAATTTGCTGTTAAAAGAAGCTTTTTGTTATTCTGCTGCCCTTGTATGAAGACATATATAATGTTTGTTTTCTATAATCCCATCATCAGGACAGTCTCCTGAAATGTTCCTGAAATACTTAGTTTTTTTCAGATAAACATGTACATAATCAGTCTTAAATAGTGAGTCTCCGTGACTCATTGCTTACAATCATGTCCTTCCAAAAAATTACCTTCCTTGCTAAGCAAGGCGAGGATGTATTCAGATAAGCTGTTGTCAAAGATAAACTTTGTCACTGGACATCTGTACTCGTATAATGTTGCTCTTGCATTATTAAAAACAAATCCATGTGTGTGTTTTGGGTAAACCGCTGAACTTTCAGCTGTAGTTTTGATTGTGAGCCAACCCTTGGGACCACCCTGGGGTGCCACGAGGAGGTGAAACATGCTTTCCTGTGAATATGTTTGCTTTATATACTCTGTGCTAACCTAGAATAAACGGGACTAGAATAAACGGGACTTGCATACCGCAGCACCGTGTGCGTGGTCTCCCTCTGCAGCGATCAGGTCTGAGACGGATTCATCAAAAATAATTTAAAAAAAGCTACTATTGCACGTCGTGGAAACCAGCTTCAGTAGTTCCCTTCTGACTGAACTCTGAGACTTTCATCACAGTCTCCTCAAAGCAAAGAAACATTGACTCAGACACCAAATCAAACAGTTATTTTGTTTCTTCTTTCTCCTTTTTAAACCTTCTTTATAAGATGTGAAATGCTTGTCATTTGCCTGATGCCCATAGAAACGCCTACTCTGAACATTTTAGGACGCAGCTGTCTAGTTCTGTTCCTCCTCGTCACTCCGTTCCCTCTTCATATGTATAGTTAAAGTGATCTACTTTCTGCTCAGAAAGGCACTCGTCCCTCTGATCTGCATGTTGAGCTCCCAGATTTATATTTGATGACTGATGTGACACAACTATCAAAGTTGAGGTAATGACAAGGGAGAACCGGAGAGAAAAATATGTTTCCTGTCACCACTTTTGATCAGAGATTCAAGCACCGGGAACCGGGTTTGGATCGCTCACCCTGCCACCTTTCAGCAAGGACCCGATAAGAATCGGCGCGTAGAATGAAAAGTTATTTCTACATACGATCCAAAGACTCTTCCACCAATTAAACAAATGAGTTATAAAAATGTTAATCAGCAGCAACAGGGGTTGCTCCTGGTTTCCCGGTTTGCTTTCGTGCCAGAGCCTTGCAGCAGTGCCACAAAACCTCCGTCATGAGTTCTGTTCAAACCCTGTGCAGACTGCAGGGATTATATTATCCACGCATGTCAGCTGCAGGGATGAAAACAGTGCGACTTTGTTTCAGATCCTAGGTGAGAACAGAATGTAGCACGCTCGTTTAATTACTTAACTGTGAAAACAAACCTCAGTTTGAAGTTGTGCTTCTATATTTATTCCTTTCTTCTTTTTTTCAGCTAGAGACTGGCAGCAGTGCAGGTATGTCAACAAGGACTGCTAATTCTATCCTTCCTTTATTTGTGGAGTTTGCAAGTTCTCCTTGTGGACCTTCAACAAGTGCTTCCTCCCGCAGCCCAGAAACCTGACCGCTAAGTTGGTTGGCAAGTTTAAATTCACCCCAGAAGAGCGAAGGGTGGCCTGTCTCTTTGCCCGATGACATCTGGAGTTTCATGAGAGGAATTTTGTCCCATTCTTGTCTGATATAGGAATCTCATTTATTTGTATGAGGGCGATAAAGTTTAATAAAGTAACATTTAAAACTCAAACTCTTGTCTCTCAAAACAGAGGAGTGCTCATTTGTTCGTTAAGCTAAATCTGTGTTTTTGTTTTTTTTGTCAATAGTTAAGCTACTAAATCATTTTGCATTTGCACATAGATAAGCTTGAGATTAAGTGAACGTCAGAAATCATTGCTGTGGCTGTGTCACCACAGCTAAATTCTGTATAAGCGCTGTACATTAGATTAATAGCTCGTCAGGCTTTTATTAACATCTGAGCTATCGGATTATGTTTGTTTCTCTGTCATCTGTGGTCGATAAGCATTTGAGCAGGAAGTAATGACCCGTGCATCACAGCTGAGCTGCCAGTCGTGAACTCACTTATTCAGTCAGAGACTGCGTATATTCAGCGCATCCCTGAGGCTCATTCTGGCGTGTGCTGAACACATCTAATTTGGCTCGTGGTATAAAATATTTACAGATTACTCCTCCCTTCAGTAGATGTGTACCAGAATTTTAAATTGTCTTGTAACAACAGTGCCATTCCTCCATCTCTCCCCAGTTTTTTTCCTCTTTCTTTCCCTCTTCATCTTCAGGATGTTGTCTGATCTCGACAGAATCTCTTCGCCACAGCAGATGGGGAGTGTGGGAGTCTCATGAATCCGTGAGCTTTTTCAGCAGCATCCTGCTGACTCCTTTTTTCATCTTCAACTCAGCTCACTTATTCCTCTTTCCTTCCCTCACTCACCCTCTCCTCAAACTTCCTCCTCCTGGTCTTCCTCCTCCTCGCTCCACATCGATTTCTCCAAGCGGAGCACTTGATGAGGCAGTGTTGTGTCTTTCATGCTCCTCAGGTCGCACAGCTGTATGTAGGTCAACCCCGCCTCCGCCTGCTCCTCGCTCCCTCCCCTCCTCCTTTTCAGACTGCCCTACTTTCAGCTGGATCCAGAGTACCAATGACATCACCCCTCTCTTCTTCTTTTTTTTTCTTTTAAATTTCTGCCAGCCAGCATCGCTGCTTCTGCTGCTCACTGAAACATCTCTCCTCACCATCATCTTCAGTAAACTTAATCTCCTGCACCATGACTATGGCTGATACCCCCCCCCCCCACCACCACCTCTGAGCTAAAAATAAACCTTGCAGCGTGGGATGATTCGGCCTTCTGGTTCAAATTTGCATCCGTGGTGCTCCATCGCCGGACTGCTGCTCATCTGCAACAGCTCTGTTGCCAGGGAGATAGCCACGAAAACACAGGCGCTCTAATGCCGAAACAACCCACACTCTTTATACTCAATCCATCGCTTCAAGCTGCCAGCCAGTCTTAACTTTCTGCTCCATCCACTTCTTTCTAGACACACTTCACCTTTACAGCATGTCAACCTGCACCAGTTCTTGCTCTTAGACCAAGGATGGGCGGTATCTTTGCTTCTGGAGCTGTAACCTGAGTCACGATGGATGGAAAGGAGAAATGTTAAGGAAAATTAGACTCCTAACTGAAAACTACCTTAAACTTCAGCCACGTCTGTTTTATTTTGAGTGTAAAGAGTCTTCTTCTCTTGAAGGTCATTTTTTGCTGATACTGGCTGCCATCTGAAAGAAGTCATTCACAACTCTTTTTCTCTTCTCCTTGTTCTTGCAACTGTAACTAAAGTAGAAGTGGTGATTTCTTGCAGTGCACCTCCTGACCCTAATAATTCATCCTCTTTTAGGTTTGCTAATGATGCTGGTGCAGAACTAAACAAACGCTGATGATTTTGGAGGACTTTGAGGACAATGTGGTCTTGGCTCTGTCACCATCACGTTAAGTCCTCTCAGAGACTCTCTACAAGGACAGACTGATCTGATTGGCTCCCCGAAGACTTTTGGGCTTAATTAATGAGCTTCAACGCAGGGTAGCTAGACGGACCTACAGGGTTACAGATAACCCGAACCCTAACCCAAATTTGCAAGCAGAACATCTAGATTTTGAGGCTATTGGGCCAACCCATCTGTAAAGAACGCAGACGTTCTGCTGAAAGATCTCAGCACCATGAAAAACAACCTTTATTTGGTGTTTATATTAATGAAGTGATACTTTGGTTGAATCACAGATAAGTTGAGGAAAATGCGTAGAGGTAATTCATCTGCTTTACGTATCTGTTTCTCTTCATAAAGATCCATGCTTCAGGTTTTCTGAACGCATTTGATGTCCTCTCCAGGGTGTACGTGCCAATCACAACCCTGAACAGGCTGAAGGATGGACATTCTCTTTAGT
This sequence comes from Arrhamphus sclerolepis, assembly GCA_037176975.1. NCBI lineage: Eukaryota > Metazoa > Chordata > Actinopteri > Beloniformes > Hemiramphidae > Arrhamphus > Arrhamphus sclerolepis. Next base: position 17,166,194 of record JBAMYA010000008.1, read on the forward strand.
GCTACTTTATGTCTGGAAAGGTCGAGTACAATGTGAGCTCAAGGCAATGTAAGTAAATGGCATGCATGTTGGGCACATTTTGCACGTTATTTTAATGCATTTGAAGCCTTTTGCGTCTCTTTTTCTATGTTAAAATGACACACTAAATAGTTAGGGTAAAAATACAGAGCAGAGAGAGGAAACGACCCACAAGCAAAAAAAAAACAAAAAAAAAGGATACATGACATGATTTGACCTTATACAGTAAATGCCCTTTTTATGAGACCAGACTCTCTGAGTTAATAATTTATTGTATTATGACTATTCAGTTGGTTTAATCTTTCTAGGGAGTGAAGCTAGCATGCCTCCATTGAATAAGCCGATGACATCTCACCTGCGCTTGCGCAGCTTCTTGTTCTCCGTCTTGAGCACATGGAGCTTCTTGGCGAAGCAGACGACGATCATGAAGAGCAGCAGGACCACCAGAGCCGAGGCGCCCACGGCCAGACACATCACCTGGAACTCCGTCACCACTGACTCGCAGCGGGCACCCTTGTGCCAGATGTAGTCCTGGACGTTGCACCTGAGACCAAAACAAAGGGGAATAAGGTGTTTTTTTTGTTTTTCTTTATAAAGAATAAGGACAGTAACAGAGTAGGACAAAAAATCGTCAGAAGCTTGAGATGTGAGGGTGAACATAGAAGGAAAGGAGGAAGAGATTTGCTCTGTTTTGGAGCCAACACCTAGTGGTCAGTATAGGAATTGCAATTCTTTTTGGTCACATCTTGGATCGCTTCAACGTGGAAGTGGGGTGTTAGCGCTCGGGTAAATAAAAACCCCACATCTTCGCAGTTCTCAGGGTTCTTTGATTCGGTTGGATTTGGTTCAAAGACCCTTATATTTCCCACGCTCGGACCTTTGAACGCTGCTCAACAGCTGAACTACATTCAAATACGCCTCTGTTTGAATGCTCAGAATTTCCCCTCTGCTTCTGATTATCTCTGACTGCTTTGGAATCAAATAAAACTCTTCACACGAAGCCAGAAATATTGTTTAACATTACATAAGTTTTATGTGACACAAATATTGTTGAGTCGTCATCTACTGCAGCGGCATTAATCGCCGGCAGGTTTTGAGCGACGCTTTAGTCTGTAAATATAATGTCTTCACTTTGTGCATCTGAAAATAGAAAGCGAGAAAAGAAAAACAGCCTTAGGTTACTTCCCAGCCTTAAACATGTTCCCTATCTAACAAAAACACACGTACAGTCTCCATCCAACAAGAACAGTCAGAAAAGATTTTTTTGTTCTCCTTTTTCTTTTAACACAATACATATGTGTACACGTTCGCACAAAAACACACATATCCGCCATCTGAGTCCCAAGCTCCTTTGACAACTGTCTGGCAGAGTACAGCGTCCGCCCGGGGACAGAAACCGGAGAGGCAGATGGCTTCGTCTACTCACTGTTTGGCACCTAAAATGGCAAATCTATCTCACTGCCTAATGAAGGTGTAGCGCTGCTGAGCGACGCAGCTCTTTCTCGAACATGGGTGGAAACTATGTTCGGTTAAGTTTTGTTTTTAATCCATCTTTCAGTTTATTTTCTGTGCAGATGCCAAAGGACAAACTCATTTGGCATTTAGCGTCTTGGCCAACATCTGGACTGGGGAGCTCAGGAAACAAACCACTGACCTTCTGTTTGGAGTCATGAACTCTTTTCCTTCTAAGATGAATCTTAAGAGACTTGTACCGATTTTATTCCACATTTAATGATTATAGTGTGGGTTTGTGGGAGGCCACGTTATTACTGTGGTCCACTTGCACTAAGAAACTGTAATTTTCAAAACCCAGCTGGAAGTTTCAGTTGAATCCACCCCCCCCATCAGAATTAATCCTCATAAAATTCACATGCCCCAACCCCTGACAGTAAGTACTGGAGAAACCATCTGGTCACGAGACCCATAGGACTTGTATGGAGAGCCTTTGAAGCCCATTATTTTCCTCAAACTGGTTGGCGCCGTGTTGCAAAGAAACAAAGCTGTCAACAGAAGAGTCAGCGGCTAGCTGTCAATCAAACGCATCAACTGACATCCAGGCATCTGATTGGTCAACTTTATTCCTTAATCTAAAATTATTTGATGTGGTACAAAAAAATAAAAATAAAAATCACTCCCACATATATTTGTCATGGATGTAATTCATAACCACAGATTTAAAAAACAATTTTTGCACCAGGCTCTTGGAGCCAGCCCCTAGTGGTCAGTTGAGGAACTGCTACAACGTGTACTTCGTACCCCTACCCCTACTCGTATCGACAAAGTAAAGTTCCAGTCATGACTTTTTTTTCTGCACCGCTACCAAATCAGTACCAAATAGTGAGTTGTAATAAAATCATACTGTTCTCAGACAGATAGTATTTCAAAATGCCTGTGTAGCTCCAAAACTTCCACTCCAGCATTTTCTCCTTAAAACTGGAAACATTCGTCAAGACAGCACATTTCAGTTTCCATGTCCTTAAAAAAGAGGAAGTCATATACAAGAACTGCCATGATGCTGTCTTGACATGCAGGTAGAAGAGTTCTCGCGCTTTTCTCCCACTTAACTCCAGGATCACTTTAAAACAGTGCACAACAACATAAATGCTCATAAAAACGTCACCCAGAGGAATCGTGTCATGTCTGTTGAATCATTAGTGGTGCTTGACGAATCACACAAACGTAACCTAAGATATTCTGTTACATCCTCCTTCTATTGCACACGTGTCAAACTCTAGGCACGTGGGCCAAATCCGGCACGCCACTTTATCTGGCCTATGTGGTCTGGTTTGCTTGGTCAAAACTGGTGATTTTTGTAAACTTTACTTTTTTATGATAAAAAGTGAGTGATTTTAGGGCAGATTTGCAATTTTATGACTTGTAATTTTATGTCAAAATGTTACAAAAAGTTGATATTTTCTTACAAAAATTGTAATTTTAATTACAAAGATTAATTTGTGACATTTGTTATAGTATGATAAAAAAAGTCTATGTAGTTTTACAACAAAATTTACATTTTCTTTTTTTAATTCGGGATTTTACACAAACATTGAGGGGTTTTGATACAAAAATCTCAATTTTATAATAACTGCTGTGATTCTTGTGAAAATTAAAAGTTTATGATATAAATGCACTTTTAAAAAAAATGAAATAAAGACATGATATTGTGAAATTTGCCATTTTACGCCAATTTTTATTTTCGAAATTTACAATTAAATCAGAAAAATCTTTCATATGAGTACAAAAGCCTCACTTTTATGACAAAAGTTGCATTTTTTTTCTTTCTTTTTTTTTTTTGTTAATTTTACCACTGAGTGCAGGAACTAGTGGGAAATTTGACAACATAGCTGGATAAGAAAATAAAGACTAACCGTCCCTTTAACAGTAACCATGGTGATGATGTAGTCCAGGATGAAATAGTTGACAGCCCTGTTCTACCACCATGTGCAAAAGTACATTTTATTTAAATAAAAAAAACACACATACACAGAAGGAAGTCTTTCTACATAAAATAAAATAAAATAAAGCACATTTCTGACTGATGCTGCACTGATTTAATTGCTACAGTGAAACAAAGCAGCGTTAATTATCAACTTTCTCTGTGCTTTCTCACTTGGATGTCCGATGTACACACAGAGGTGAGGGTGTGTAAAGTGAAGGAAGCGACACTCTCCACATGACAAGTAGATTCCTTTTCACACTTTGGCTTCCTGGATCTCGCCCGAATCCTTTCTTTCTTTTGCCAGCTGAGGGGAAACTTTGGCAAGCAGCCAGGGAAACATTTCGACTATGGACACAAGGAGTCAGAGCAGGGCGATGAAGCCTGATATCACATTTTCAAGGAGACTTCAGAGCACTCAACCTCGGAGTGTTTCTGTGCTCGAACAAAGAAGAGGTTTATATAAGTCAGAGCGCAGACGGAGGGAGGGTGAGAGTGGGGGAGGGATGGAAATAAAAGGCAGAGAGAGGGATGCATAAAGGAAGAAGATGAACGAGGATGCGCTGGTAGTCATGGCAACCCAGCTGGGCAGGCAAACGAATCAAATGTGGCGCCGACATGTCATGCCATCACAGGCACAACACTCCATCAAGCCATTTCTTTCTCTTTTCCCTTTCATCCCTCCATCTCCTGCCGGCTGCTTGTCCTCTTTAAAATCTCCTTTCTCGTTCGCTGCCTCTCTTCCTCCGTCTCCCCTTTCCTCCCATCTCTCTCTCCTACCGCTTGCACTTTGCTGAGCGCCTCCAGCTGAACCACATCAGCTTCTTTCGGTTTGTTCAACTCCTCTTTCCCATGTTTTCTTTCTCTCCTGAACATCAGGAGGAAAACGCAGGAGTTCAAAGTCAACGTTTGCAGTCGCAGAATTTCATTATTGCCCAAAAGCCACAAGAAAAACAAAGTTTGCGGTCATCCTTGGAGCAGTTAAATGTTAACATACGTGAGCTTAGAGCGATTAAGTGATTTGAAGTCAGTTTAACTTCCATCACTTTCACCATCTGGCTTTAGTGAATTAATGTTGGCATTTATTTCACGTATACGTATACAACCACATATGTGACATCAAGTCAGTTTCTCCAACACTGTCTTGCTGCTGCCCTGATAAAGGGTTGGATGTTATGTTAATATGTTAATAGCTTTTGCATTTAAAAAAAAAAAAGAGCTCAGAGGGTTTCTCTGTGTGATTGGCGGTTAAGTTGCTTTTATGACACTGAGATTTACTTTTTTGGTGTCTTGCTTGGTCACGCTCATTTTCTCTTCCCTGCATCTTCCTCCATCATTACTTTCTTAATCATCTGCACCTTGACGTCCACTGATGGCTCCGTCAAGGACCAGCGTCACTGATGTGATGTTTCTGCCATTAGTGAGGATGGGAGACTGCAAAAGCTGGTCGATGCTTCCTAAACATAATCAAATATTGCTTTAAATGTTATTGAAAGTGATATTTAGACATTAAAATAATCTTTAATAATCTGAACTGAAGTCATCTTCAGTTCAACAAGTAAAAACCTGTTGATCCAGGGTGTTATCAGCCATTCTGCTGTCATCTTGCTTGTTTTGAATACTGGCTCTCGGACTCTCCTGCACAAGTCAGAACATAAAGCCCCTGCCGGTCCTTTTCAAATTGGTTCGGTATGTTTTGTACCGGTAGGCGAGAATTTTCACAAAGTGAATGGTTGGTTCCATTACGAATGTTAGAACACAGCTGGGCGAGCTGACTGTGAGAAATACTGTAGCTTTTGTCCTAAATTTGGCTAAAGAAAAATCCTATTAAATGGCACCCGACCCATCTCTGGCTAAAATGAGCCTGCCAGCATCTCTGCGCTCCGCTATAAAACCTCCCACACGTCCCACAGGCCTTTACCATTGTGTCCTGCAGCACGTTTTTTTCCCAGCATGCCCATTATTACGTCCTTTGCCGAGGCTCACCGCAGCCACATGTGAAGCTTCGTGGCAGCCCGGTAGGAATACAGCAGCCCCCCAAATACTAACAAATCCTCTCAGTATTTGATTAAGTCGGCCTGCTGGGCCAGGAGATGGGTGAGGCAGACAGACGGAGCAGAACGAGATATACTCTGCTGTAATTTAACGTGTAGAGGAAGACAACAGTCCACTAATGAGACCCCCTGTTGGCTTTGATGAGGAGTAATGGAAGGTGAGATGAGGAGGGCAGGGAGTGATTTGAGCAGATGAGAGCGCTTGAACTGCAGTGCAGAAGGCATCCTGAGATGAGACGTAATTATAAACCCATCCAGGACCTGCAGCAGTGAAACCGGACCTTCCCAGACCAGGTTCTACTGAGCAGAATTTGGACGCTCTTCCTCAGATACTACAGTTGGGTCTGAGAGCCTCGAATGGAGATATTAAAACATACGTGTCAAACTCTTTTCAAATCCAGCCCACCACTTCATTTTAGCTAGCCTTTTTTTCATTTTTTATTTTTAAAGAAAATTGCCAATTGTCTGATTTGAAATTTTATGGGAAACAACATTTTTTTTGAAAATATATATTTTAAGTTTAAGTTTTGTGACATTTTATAATTTTACAATAAAAAGTTTTGGTTATTTAAGAAAAAAAGTTGTAAAATTGACAATTTTACAACAAATTTGATTTGTTTTTTTGGCCTTTTTTTTTACAAAAGAATTTGTAGTTTTACAATAAAACATGTGGAAAAAAATGACAAAGGTTGTGATCTTTGTAAAATTTGAGATTTCATGTTAAATTTTTAATTATTTTTGTTTTTACAAAAAAATTATATTTTGAAATTTTGAAATTATATGAGAAAAAAAATTGAGATTGTAGTTCAAAAGCCTCAATATTATGATTAAAATGATCTTTTGAGAAATTTGAGATTTTATGACAAAACTTTATTTATTTATATATGTATTGATTGATTTTTTTTTTTTTTTTTCACCTCAGGAGGAACTAGCAGGAAATCTGACAACATAGCTAACTGAGAAAATAAAGAACAACCGGCCCTCAAACGGTAACCATGGTGATGATGTGACCTGGGACGAAAAAAAAAAGAGTTTGACACCTCTGGACTAAAACATTTGCTTTGCGCTGCTGTTTGTTTATCTGAAGGGAAAAAAGGCAGGTTATCTCTGCGGAAGGAAGTAGGGCTGTATTTAAACAACGCAGTCCTGAGAGGTTTGGAAAAGAGGCAACTGAACAGACGGTTGGACCAAAGAAAAAAAAAGAAAGAAAAAGACTAACCGGATTGACAGGAAAGGGCACTGAAGTGTGTTTGCAGAATATTTTAATATAAAATTTCCGATTTGCATAAGAACAGCACTATTTTTAAACATTTATTCCCCGAAGCGCAACTTATTTTCTTACGCATGAGCTGCAGAGAAAGAGGGAAGGAAAAATGGTGTCAAGTCAGCAGCAGCACCCGGGAAGAGCTGGATGTCTGGATGAAAGACAGAAAGGACGGGAGAAGGTACGGGCAGCCACATCATCACCATGGTTACCGTTAAAGGGCTGGTTGTTCTTCTTTTCTTTTTATTTCGACCAGCTAGGTTGTCAGATTTCCCGCTAATTCCTTGACCCAGTCTTAAAGAAAAGAGATTTAAAAATCTCAAATTTCACAAAATGTGCGACTTTAATCATAAAACTGAGGCTTTCATATTAAAATCACGAATCTTTCTTTCTTTCTTTCTTAACTGCAAATAAAAAAAATAATTTTTTTCAACACAATATCTTTATTTCATAAAAAAGCCATTCTCCTCATAAAATCTCAATTTTGACAAAAGTAAATTTTAATCATAAAAGTAAGACTTTAGTATCAAAAACCACAACCAAATTTTTAAAAAAGTTGACGTTTTGTTAAAAAAAAAGAAAAATAAAGCAAATTTTGTTGTAAAATTGCAAATTTTGAAACAACAAAGTTTTTTTGTTGTTGAAGAAAAACTTTTTTCAACATTTTGACATAAAATTACAATTTGTGAAAAGTTGCAATGTTGTGTCTATAATTTCACAATTCTAATTTTTCAAATCAAAAACTTTAGACAAAAATTTGCAACTTTTTGTTGTAAAATTCTCTTGCAAACGTTCACTAAATCCTGACTTTCTGACATAAACCAGCTGCACCAGTTATTCCACTTTCTGACGTCAGATCTGAAATAAACATTCAGTCACATTGAAATTTCCTCAGAAATGTTCTAGTTCGAAGTTCATGATTGTCTTTGAACACTTGCTCAGCCCAAGACGAAGTGGTGGGCCGGATTTGGCCCGCAGGTCTTGCGTTTGACATGTGTGTGTACACTGAAAACTCTAAAACACAAGCGTGGATACTGGTGCTGAAACAAAAACTCAATAAAAGGAAACTCTCTGATTCCCCTAAAGGCTTTGGGTGTGTGTGTGAGCGTGTGTGTGTGTGAGTGTGTGATTTGGAATAGATTTTCCAAATGGCCCAAACAAAACTGGACAATATTTTACGCAGCTGACAGAGAGGACGAGGAAAGACTGCAGAGTCTGCTCTCGCTGGGCTATAAAGACTTCAGTTTGTTTGTCTGAACAAGGAAGAGACATCTGACCGAGTACGCGTGAGGTAAAGTTCATGAAAAATAGCCGTGTGACTTCACTGGTTCCAGTCTCAGAGACTTCCCCAGCACTCTGGAGGGTTTTACCCCTGATGTCACTGGGTGGAGATCCCACTGATGGAGCACAGACGCACTGCATGAGGGGTGTGGATGACAAAAAGGAAAATACAAAAATGTAAAATGGGGCAAAAAAAAGAGAAAAAAAAAGTATTTTAATGTGTTAATACGAACAGTTGTTAGTTGCTGTCTGAACCTGCAGATGTCAGATGTGATGGTTCACTGTTTTTGTCTGATTTCGACACATTTTTCAAGTGTATTACTTTATAACTCTCTAACATCAGCCAATTAAAGTCCTTAAAATGTATAACTATTAAAAAAGAAAAAATAGAACTTATTATTTTGGCAGCTTTGAGTGTACTTTGGCTGGTTTTTCCACAGTTTTGGAGCTGGAAACGGTAAACTGGAGATCTGGCACCGCTTGCTGCGCTCACATTTCAGTTGTTCTTCATGACGGTGAAAGTGGAGGCATCATGTGTAAATGAGGACAAATGAGCTTTACAGGCAAACGCAAAGCATTGTCTGATTTTTGAATGGGGTTAGGAAAACAAAAAAAAGAGAGAAAGAAAAGCTTTGTTCATCTGGAAGTCAGCTGCAGATGACTGAACAGACTTTTACGTTTATCTCTCTCTTACAGCACATACGTGTTCATCTACAAACTGTGACCAAAATACTGAGAATAGACCCAAACTAATATGTGTTTTTCTTTTTCTTCCTTTCCTTTCCGTTGTTCCCATCAGGAGTCTCCACAGCGAATCACTCGCGTCCACCTAATCCTGTCCTCTGCATCCTCTTCTCTCCATGTCCTCTTTAACCACATCCATAGATCTCCTCTTTGGTCTTCCTCGAGACCTCCTGCCTGGCAGGCCCAACCTCATCATCCTTCTGCCAATTTACTCACCATCCCTCCTCTGCACATGTCCAAACCATCTCAGTCTGGCCTCTCTGACTTTCTCTCCAAAATGTCCAACATGTCCTGTCCCTCTGATGTCCTCATTCCTGATCCTATCCATCCTCATCACTCCCAAAGAGAATGTCAGCATTTTAACCTATCCCACCTGACACTTTTCTCCACCCATTCCAATCTGCTTGTTCATGCTTCTTCACCTTTTTTCCAGATTCTCCATTGTTCTGGACTGTTGACCTTAAGTACTTAAAATCCTCCATCTTCTTCATCTCTGCTCCCTGTAGCCTCACCGTTCCTTTTGGGTTCCTGTCATTCACACACATGTATTCTAATCTTCATTCCTCTCCTTTTCAGAGCACCTCCACCTCCATCTCCGTAGATGTTCCTCCACCTGCTCCCAGCTCTCACTACAGATTACAACGTCGTCTGCGAACATCTTAGTCCGTGGAGTTTCCTGTCTAACCTCATCTGTCAGCCTGTCCATCACCAAAGTGTGGAAACAACAATATAATCCTAATCCGCCTGGACACAAGCAGACCGTGCTCTCACTCACTGGTGGCTGTGAACTTCAGCGGCAGTAAGTTTGCTGTTAAAAGGAAGACGACGTGCCAAAGACCTCAGCTGTGTGGCAACAGTTTAAGTTGAGCAGCGACAAGCACACATGCACCTACGATCTTGCCTGCCACGTCTTCTCGAGTCAGCATGCAAACAGGTGCAGTAACACTCAATATCACTGCACATAATACAAATACGACTCATGTTAATGAGGGTAATATTTACCAACAGCATGCGTTTGCAGCGCTACGCAGTCCAAGAACAACAGAGCAAGTGTGTGTTGTGCTGTGCGGTTTAATCTCTTGTATCCGCCTCTCCCTGCCAAGTAAAACTGCAAATACTTGTTATAATCTTCTACTAAAGCTCCAGAGCATGTGCACGGTCATCCAGAGCTTGCACATTGATTTCAAGAGTCGGACCACGTTGAACAGGTGGAAAACAAACAAACTGTTTTACTGGTTCTCTGAACAAAGCATGTGACAGATATTTCATAATGAGCTTGAGAAACGTATGAAGAATCATGAAAAAGGGGGGCAAAATGTGTCTCTTTTTACCAGCCGTCTTTCCTAGATTTCCTCGCAATGTCGTTTCCTGAGAGAAAATAACTAAAACAAACCAAACTACATTGACTTCCATTATGCAGTTGGAGCCATTCTAACAGTTTCAGCTCGTAAAGCTTAATCCTTCAGTTTGAGAAGTGAAAAGGGATTTGTAACTTGACGACATAATCAGCATTCTTTATTTGGCTTTAGAAGAATCCCACTGGTTTAAACCTTGATAATCATGTGTGGATGCTTTTACACATTTGTAGGGTGAGGTGGTGAGTGAGACAAGATGCGTACCAGGTCATCCCAAGGAAGTCGTCCTCACATTCCCTTACAAGTTCACAGCGTGTTGTGAAAACGCTCCGCAGGAGTCGAACGATGTGCACAGCCAGACAACTCTGGGCTGGAAAGCAAACTCCTGCCTGCGACATCTGGTGAGCAACGCTGAGGCACCTAATTGAGCTCATTTATGTTTGCTTGTCACATTTACGCGTCTTTTCTGTGCAGAGCTGTCTGCCTCTGCGTTAAGACCTATCGCTCCTGCTGTTACACCAGATACAGAGATGCCTGTTAGTGCCGCAGAACGACTCGTTCAGCGGAGATCTGACTGTAACCAAAACGTATTTACATAAACCTCCGCGTCTCTGGAGAGCAGTCACCATGAACTGAAAACCAATTACAGATTTGCAGATGTGTCTTGTCTCACGCTTAACTACAGCCATTAGGTGCTGGATGCATTTCACTTTAAAAACAACAACAACAACAACAAAAAACTGCTCAGCTTGCAACCCTGAGAGGAGTGTGGTAAATCAGCTCAAGGGACGTTCAGTTTTCTCTCCGGAGGATGGCACATGGATTCATTTTAATGCGCTGAAAAAATGAAAATGGAATGAATATTGGCTGCAGGGGTTCTTTGCCCTTCAGGGGCTAATAGTTTTTTTACAGCCACAAATAAATTTCAGCAAGGTTTGGTGGGAAAATCAGTTTCAGCGCCGGATCCCAGTGAGCATTTATTACTGCAACACAGAAGCCAAAATTCAGTTAACACCACCATGATCAGCATAAACGGCAGAATTGCTAACAAAAGACAAGGTACATTTACATCGAGCATTTGTATTTGGCCCTTTTAAGCCATTTGAACCAAGCTGAAATGAATCTTTGAATTTTTTGGGTTCATATAAACCTGTTTAAGATGTCCAGTTTCTACGATTTATCGAAAACTAAAGTCAACTATACTGTAAAATAAGCAGTGAGGGATAATTATGCCTCTACTAATGTTAAAAACAAACATACACTCTTGTCCACGCCCATTCTTTTCCATACAGAATAAGATATCAGCACATGGATTTCTATTACTCTATTTTCTCTTCCGTTGGAGAATAGATCTCTTTTAACTGTTAACTTTACTGAATCACATAAAAGTTAAATAAATATCCTCTTGATGGATCAGATTTGGGATAAAGACTATAAACATCTGGTTGTGTTTTGTGGAAAGGGAAAAGAAAAGTCACAATCTTTCTACACTGGTAAGCCCAGTGGAGATGATTTCCTCTAAATGATTCTTTCAAAATAAGAGCATAAAGTTGACGAAAACAAAGAAAAGTTTCTCCAGAGTTTCTCCATCAGAGCGCACGTATGAAGCTCAGTAAAAACTTGAAGAACGTTTCTGTGTTTGCGCGTGAGAGCAGGTGTGCACGCATCTGATCACTGACTTTGAAATTAATAGTCAGATTTGAGCACGGCCAGAAACTAATTTGTGCAGGTTTGTGCGTGTGTGTAGTCAGTGATTAAACATGTTCTTCAGATCTCTTTTGGCAAAAACAAACTGTCTTCTAATGTGTGTGTGTGTGTGTGTGTGTCCTTAAATCTCCCTCATGTTTGACCTCTGGCCTGTTTCCACCACCCCATGCTCTTTAACTTAGAAGTTATCCCTAATACACCCATAATCCCGTGAGTGGATTGTATTTGTGTTTGTGGGTGGGTGGGGGGTGTTTGAGACTGTTTCCATGATGTGAACATGAAATCCAAAATGGATATGAGCGGCTGTTGAAACTCAAAGCTTCCCTTAATTACATCAAGCTGCAAGACGAAAACACACAGGCCAATAAACTGGAGCTGGCTCTCTCTCGAGTCGTTTCCACTCTGGCAAGCGTTGGAAGGCTCTGACTTACTCAGTCTCTCAGCTTCTCCTGCACCGCCTCTCTTTCACTCTGTCCACTTCTAACTCTTTTTTTAATTTCCTGTTTATACTTTCTTGCTCTACTTTCTAATGCTCCCTCCTACAGTCTCTTTTTCTTCTTCTTTAACTTTCTTCATTTTCCTGTATTTGCCTTTCTGTCTCAAAAGCAGAGCGTAAACACCTTCTCTCATTGTAACGTCTTCCATCTTTCCCTCCCTTCTGTTTTCTCATTTTTGTCTCCGAATATGGTTTTCTGTCCTGCAGCTCCAGAGGAGGAAGAGTTTTATGACTGCGCGCTGTCAGATCCCATCATTCAGAGGGACGGGAGCGCCGACGCCATAGATGCCGTAGATACCTTGGAGCAGCAGATCACATTGCAGCGTGGTTGTTCAAACCGACTGAGGATACAGTTAAAATCACACCAAAAGAATCCATCCGTTAAAAAAAGGCGTACAAACTGGGCACAAAGTAAATGTTTATATTACTCTAAGTGAGTGAGTCTTAGCATCTTTCTGGGTCCTTTCCTTTTTGACGCCACTTTAAATAAGGTGGACAGCTTTTGGTTTAACTTAAACTTTTGAACTTGTCTTTGCATTTAAGGTCTATTGGAAGTGTTAAAGCACAAGAAAATCATTCTAACTTTTAGTCCATGTCACTGGTTTAAACCCTCTATACTATATGTGTGTACTGTAACAGCTTTATATGCCTTAATGTCTAGAATTGACTTAGAAATCTGGACATACTACAGCAAATTTGAATTAGTTCAGCAGGTTCGTCGAGCTACCCTCCACTGAGGCTTGTTAATTATGCACAAAAGTCTTGAGGAGCCAATCTGATCAGTCTATCCTTCTAGAGCATCTCTGGGAGGGTTAATGTGATGACGACAGAGCTGAGACTTTGCAGTCTGGATGGTAAACAACGGTCATTTCAATCCGCTTTGACATCAACAGTTAATTACAGTCTTGGACTTCTGTGACAATCTCTTAGGGATTGTGGTGGATGAGGTCCATCTCATTTCCAAATGGTAAAAGACATCTGGTAAACTTGCTCTAATGACAAAGGAAGTGATTCAGGAAGTAATCTGAGCAGGATTATGTATATCTGTCTAACGTTAGCTGGTTGAGTGTTTGAGAACACCGGTTATTCTCGGAGTCTACTTTCCAAAGCGGCAACAATCGTCGGGTTCAGTTTTCATTATTTTGACGTCTCTCTACGACATTTTCCCGTTGACTCGTTTGCGTCGCTTTGAAAGCATCATTTTGTTTGTTGCTCTGATTGGTTGTCGTGCCAACCAATTGCGTGCAGAAGTCATTTGAGAAGCAACAGTTGGTCCCACCTCCTGGATGAGGAGGTCCTAGGGCTCGTTTTCAGACCCTACATCTGTCTAGATGTGGGTCTTTGGAATAGTCTGGTTTACTTAAATCAACTGTAACATCTACATCCCAAAAAAGAGCGGTTTGCTGTATTTGTTCCGCTGACCCAAGTAAATCTTAATGGGTGAGTAAATTCTTTGACTGACAAAGGGGCAAAAGGATCTGTCTTTGGATTTATTTCCATCGTTGGACTCAGGACTCGTCATTAGATTGCTATCAATCAGTCCATCTCGTCTGGAGTCTACTTTGATTTCCAGGGCAAGTACCATCAAACACAGGAGGAACTGCCTCTACTGGATAGGGGTACAACCAAGAAGGGAAATGAAGCTCGTGACAATCAGTAGAGAGAGGGACTAGTATTGACAAAAGACATCCAAGGTGGTGTGCTGTAAAGCAGGACTAGCGATGAATGACGTAGATGAACTAAAGCTCGTCGATTCAAGGTGCCATTTTGATTGTTCTTAATAACGGCTCTTGGACGTTGCTGCGTGAGTCATTGCATGAAGTCAGCCATCTCTCAGTTGCAAGTGGTTCTGTACTGGTGGAAATGGGTGGGCATGACTAAGCCAGGCTAATAGATATGCATTTAACAACCTTTCATTGATTATTTCATTTCTCAGCAGTTTCTGGAATAGCATTGCTGTCAAAACCCAGAGGATAAGTGCATGTTTGAATAAGAATCACGCCCCAAACAAGGACCAGATCATGCACAAGTCATTACACAAAGGTTATGTGGCAGTGTTACCATCTTAGAAAATGCTTGCTTCATGGATTTTTTATTTTTTATTTTTTTTGCAGTTACAGCTGTTTGTGGCTTATAGCAAGGCAAGTTTATGGTGCACTAAATACAATGAAATTAGTGGTAAAAAAAAAAAAAAAGTTAAAAAAAATAAAAAGGACCCATTATCCAAAAACACCAGCCCAGGTCTTGTTCAGTGGTTTTAAATGATCATCTCACTTGTCTCATTTCAGCCAGTGGGAATACAGTCAAAAGTAATGGAAAAATTAAGCACACTATGTGCTTATGCCAAGTCATTTCTTGTTCTTCTGGGACAATTGCAAATAAAAAAAAAATCCAATGACTCTCCAGTTCATTTGACTCTGGGAGTACATGTTGATGTTGAATTTACTCCTGCAGCCAACGACAGAGAGACGACTGCACTTTGTTCATGGCTGAGGGGGGCACTCCGCCCGTGTTTTACATGGCAGTTTAAACAAGTTATAACTGGATTACGAGACAACCATAGCAGGCAGTTCAGGAATAGGTTTTGAGAGTGGAAAAGCAATGCTCTTTTGGTTTGAGCTTTATTTTTAGTTTTGCATGCATAAAAAAAAAAGCGATGAGAAAAACAGGAGAACATAATAAACTAACATCTCTATGGTTTGCATGTCTCTATAGTTACACTTTCACTACACAGTTCTTAAGCATTAATTGAATTACTTGTTGAAAACCAAAAAGGAACATCTGTACGAGATGTGTAATCAAATTACAAGCTCTATACCAAAGAGGACAAGATGTGACTTTATTAGATTAACTCAATGAGGGAGGCCAGTAAATGACTAGACACTAAAACAGAATTAATGAATTATTCAAACAATTGAAGCTAAAATATTTTAATCCCCAAAGTAATCCAAACAGCTGCAACACTGCATCATTTGACATCGAGCTACTGATGCATGTATAAGATAAACCATTATTGACAAGGATGTAAAGGTATAAAGACGTAACTGTCTTATTCATTCATTCTTGTCATTTTACAAAATGTGTGACTTTTATCATAAAATTGAGGCTTTTGTACAATTTTTTTTATTAAAAAAGCTGATCTTTTTTCATTAAAAAAATTGCAAATTTAGTTGTAAAACAGCAAATTTTGCAACATCACATCTTTTTTTCAGAAAGTGAATTTTTGTCATAAAATTTGAAATTTCAGAGAAATCATGAGCTTTGTCTTAAAATTAAGACTTTCATACTAAAATCACTGTTTTTCCTCTTAAAATCACAAATTAAACAAAAAATTGAACTTTTTTGTTTTAAAAAAGAGCACATTTTGCCATAAAATTTGAAATATCAAGACTTTTTATTGTACAATCCCAAATGTGACAAAATTGTGACTTTTAAAATTAAAATTACAATTTTTAATCATATCCACTTTTTGCAACATTTTGACATGAAATTACAACAGTTGTAAAATTGCAAATTTAGTATACTTTCAACTTTTTGTGCTAAAATCACAAAAGCTTTTATAGAAGAAAAGAGTTTTGACTAAATTAGTAACATTTTGTTATTAAAAGCGTTTCGCATTTGTTTGCTAAATCATGACTTTTTGACATAAACACATTTAAATTACCTCAGAAATGTTCTAGTTAGCAGTTTCTGACTCTCTTCACAGGCCAGATAAAATGAAGCGGAGCTCCTGATATGGCCTGCGGGCCTTGAGTTTGGCTCCTGTCAAGTAAAATCAATGGACTCAATCGATCAATCGCCAGGTGATCTGCTAGAAGAGAACTGCTCATCTGTGACTGTCAACTACATGCTTCGTTCCCATGTGAATGAACAGAGAATTGGCACTGATTTCCTCATTGATTTCAGCTTCAAGTTGGTTTTGAAGCTGGAAAGCAGTGAAGCGGTTACCAGTGAAACGTAATCAGTTACGCTGAGACATTTAAGCGTCTGCAGATCGAATCCTGATATCCACAGAAGTGAATTACGACGGTCTGGTCTGAGGTCGGTAAACACGCCTCAAAGGTCGTGTGTTTTACTGCAGAGGGCATGAGGTCCAAATGTTCATCCCGCTGTAATTGAATTGGCCTCATCAAGCTGCACACATCAGCACGCTAGCTCAGATATACAGCCCACCCTCATGCTAACTCACAGCTTCACATGCACATGCAAACACAGTCACATGTGCAATCATACGCACCATCATGACTACACACACACACACACACACAGAGGAACATATTGGTCCTTATTTGTGCCAGCGCTCCATTGACCCATATCCTGCTCTTGCCCAGTTGTCAAATGCCTCTCAGTATCTCTCTCATTCACTCTAAGCAGGTTCATCACAGCTACTAACTGCTGACTGAGGCCTGAAATCTGCCCTAAATATCTGGATCACGTTGTCCGCTCAGCAGAGGTCTGCAGAGTAGCTCTGCTGCTTTTTGCTCCATCTCCCTCAAAAGTCAGCAACACTTGGAATCTGTTGAGTCGATGCTACAGTAAAGAATATTTCTGCTTAATGCTAAATATGTTTCCCAGTTCGTCTGTGCTTTCTGATGAGTTTTAACCACTGCTTTTTTCTGTTTAAAAAAAATAGATCAATACACTTGATAACTGACATTTAAATGACCTTCCTCTGCTGGAGTAGTGGCATCGGATAAAAACAACTTAAGCGTCTTCTTAGAAACAAATACTGAAAGATTTCTAAGTGATATTCAGCACTGACAAGTTTGAAAGTTTCTAACACCAAATGTTTGACTAAAATGGTGCAATTTGCCTTTTCAATTACTCTGGAAATCAAATTAAAAAAACAACAAAAATAACTCATTACACTGATGGGCTGGCAGATTGCTCTGATGGCTGGGAGATAAAAACCCTGTTAACTTTTTAAAAGCTGATAAAAAATATATAAGAGGGCAAACCATTTTTCTATCAGTCTGTGACAGAGCTGGATTGCATATCTGGGTTAAAGTCTTTCAGTCAGGACATTAAATATTCAGTGATCTCAACTATGATCTATTTTTTTTTTTTTTTTTTACAAACTGCTTGATTTGTTGGAAGTTGCTTTTGTTTCCACAAAACAGCAAACAGCAACGTTTCTTTTGTCATATACATGTATATGGTAAATAAAATGGTTTGCACTTATATAGCTCTTTACAATTGTTTTTCTACAGCGCCAAAGCGTTTTACACTGTAAGCAGTCACCCATTCACACACATTCACACACCAGTTGCCAGAGGAGCTGCCATACAACGGCGCTGGCCAGACAACCAGGAGCAATCAGGGATTCAGATGCTGTGTCCCAATCCAGCGGCCACATCCTTCGAAGGACCCGTCCTACGTAGTCTACGTAGGCCGCGTCCTCTGAAGGCCTGGTAGGCTGGAAGTCAGCGGCTGTGAGTTGGGATGGTCTAGCCTTCAGATTTACCCCCACCAGTACCTCAGCGTACGTCCTGCTGCCTAGCAACCGTGACTGCGCTGAACCGAAGAGAGAATGGAGATCGAAATTTTAAGTTTTGTTTTTTTTTTAATTACTGTTCTATAACTGTTCTGTTTTCTCAGCTTAATGAAAGCTAATGAAAACTTAATAAAAGTGGCAATAGTTGAAGAACTACGGGACCCCCTGTACGAGCTCATTTGCTGTCTTGAAGATTTCAGTCAAAATAAAATACAAAAAATGTCTATAGAAATGACAAAAGCCTATCACCATAACCTCTTTAGGCTTTTAATTTATGTGTACACGGCTACTATAGAATTTTCTGGTATACTTGCAATGCATCTTGGGATAGGGCCAAGAAAGATACACCAGGCCCGTCCTTCAAGTCAGGGAAAAGAAGGACGCATTTGTAGGACCCTTTGAATTGGGACAGCCTTTGGCGCGTCGCTGTGACGTAATCGGTCTTCAAATGATGCGGCCACTGGATTGGGACACAGCTAGCGTCTTGCCCAAGGACACTTCGGTGTACCCAGGAGGAACTAGGGCTCAAACCACCGATCTTCATGTTCATGGCCAAACACTCTACCACTGAGCCACCTCCTGGGTATATAGTTAATAAAGCAAGATGTGACATGTATCCACTGTTTAAAACATCAAATTTCATTTCATGTGTACTTGTAAAGTCGGTTAAATCAAAATCTCGAACTTGGATGTCAGTGCAGTAGATATCTGCTACTTCATATGGTGTCATTTAAAATAATAATCTTGTAATATGTCCTGAGTGGATTGGATTTAAATCGTGAGCTGAGTGATGTGATTTCATGTGGACGGTTGGGATGGGGGGGTGGGGTGGGTGCGGGTGGTAGGAGGTTAGCCAAGGTCAGGATCATGATCACACCAAGGGATGAAAGCGATGAGCCCACAGTGAGCAGACAGCAGAGATGCGACGCTGGTGTCCTCTTAGAGGGATGTTTATGTCTAAAGACATAAATCACTGACCTTGCTCCTTTCCTGAAGGTTAATTTGATCTCCCTGGATATTTTCCAACAACATCAACATTGTAGTTTTCTAAGGTCAGTCGGAGATGTGTCTCTCATCTTTGAGTGAATCTGAATAATAGCAAAGACATGGTGAACCCTTCCCATAATTCCTCCATCATCTCCACTCATAAAGCTCATCTCATTCTGCATAAATCTGCATGTTAGTCCGGGAAGCTGCTCGCTAATTGGATATTTCTCCCGACTGCTTAGTTGGCTCATCAATTTTATTATTATAGTGACAATTATACATGTGTAAAATCAGTGCGAGGTCTAATTGGCGGCTTCTTATTTTACCCGGTATCCCTGTGAGCAGCCAGTTGAGCTCAGTTTTGCATCACGTCTATGACTTCCTGTTTCCCCAGTGGCTTTTGAAACTTATTAATTTATGTTTTCAGCATTTTCACCAACTTTGCATGAATACAATACTGATCAAAAAACTTCTGATCATTTAAGGGAACATTTACATGGTCAAAACTAGATTAATTAAGATAACCTTAGGTTTATTATTAGATTGTAAGAAGTGTGCACTTTTGTCACAGACCAAAACAGTGTGAAATGAAATAGTTTTCAGTTAAAACAGAATATCCATTTGCAGCAAACTGTTCGTTAATGTCAGCCCAGAGGGGGAATCAACCTACATCAGGATAAACTGCTTTTTTAAAAGTCTTAAAAATGTAATTTTACTTGGGTGATAGTGTGTATAGGGTCCCTACAAACAAACTGAGGTAATTGTCACCTTTAATGAATCTATCCCAAATAGCCTCACTGACTCGATGTTGTAGTGAAGTAAATTAATTTCGTCTGCAGCAACTAATCTGGGTGAGGAGTGAATTCATACTGTGAACTTCCCAAACTGTCTTGACAGCTCTGACCCCGAGGGGACCAAAGCACTAAAGTTTGAAATGAAGGAGTCTAATTCAGTCTAATGAGCAGTTTATCAACCAGTTTCACTTCATTTCTTCTGTTTGAGGACAATGATTTACACATGCACAGAGGTTACACTGGTGTTTACACTTCTGCGTTATTTTTCTGTCGCTCTGTAATTGCACCACCAACCACTAGCTGGCAGTGTGGGTTCATTTTCTGCAGCGCTGTAGCTCACAGTGCCACGTTTTCATTTGTCTACTTTCTATATGCAGTTCAGTGAAATAAAAAAAAGTATATTTTACATGAGTTGGAGCTGATAAATGCTGTTTTTACAGACATCGCAGCAAACTATTGTTCTACTTGATTTGAAAACGCATTAGAAGAAATCTATCAGCCACGTTTTTCTTGCTGTCCGCGTTGCCGCGACATGTGATTGGTGCACATCAGGCTACGCTGTTTTGATGTTGAAGATACACCCAAAACCTGTGGCAACACATATCTGTGTTTGTAAAACATTTTGAATTATTGTCCAAATATATCTTGTTTGATTTACTCACAGGACATCAATCTGGAAAAAAAAAACATGTATATTTAATTAATGCTTTTCTTTTCTTTTCTTTTCTTTTTTTGCCAAATTTCACATTCACAAAGCCACATTTTGGAAAAGGACTCCTCTATAGACTTGGAATATTACTCAACTCTATGTCACTATGATGCAACAAGAAATCTGTCAGAACAATGATCCTTTTTCAAGAATTTAAGAAAAAGAAAAAAGAAAATGCAATTTATGGTCTTACATTTGTTTCTGCATGTTCATTTTTCTTTCTTTCTAACTTTTTCCTTTCCCTGGTACTTGTTGTTTCTAACTTGTTTACAGATTATGTTGTGTTATGCGCCATAACATTCACACTTAGCTACGGCGGAGCTTTGATACAGAAATATAATCAGCCTCAACACGCTTACTAGTTGACAGCATGTTTGAAAAATGTGACTGTGGCACAAACATGCATTAGGCAGAAGTGGGCTCAACTTTTTTTTCTTTTTTTTTTTTTTTGAGCCAGTCAGTTAATGACTGTTTTTCTTCCTTTTCTAAAGAGCTCAGCTGTCTGATCTGAATGTATGCAAATCTTGAGATTAGCTCCAACTAAACTATATCCTGACAGGACGCAATCTTGTAGTGTGAATAAAAACGTGAAATATTTATCTGAGCAATAACTTATCCTAGATTGCTTCATAAAAGTATGTTTCAGATCCTTTAATATCACATTCAGTATATAGTTGGGACAATATTATCTTCACAGCTATCATACTGGTGTATCGGTCAAAGCATACATCCCCCTGCCCCCCATCTGCAGCAGCTCTAATCCTGACCCCGGCACGCTCATGCGGTGACCTCGAATGCGGCTTGATTGGGACATTTTTATCTGCGGACACACTCTGATTGTAGACTTTTAGATGTGTTATCTGGAGGCTCGCATAGAGCTGAAACTACTCTATGGCTTACAGCATATTTTCATAAATGATTCTCTTAATCTGTTCGCCTTTTGACCTCCACCTAGATTCGCCACTACAGCAACCCTATTGGATCGAGTCCTGAGGAAAGGCATTAGTTCAGTTTGTGGTGGATGCCTGGAGGGCAGGTCATACATTAATGGGACAGAACTTTTTAAGGACAAGGCAAACATGAAAATAACATCAACTCATAGCTCAGCTTCTTTCTGTGTGTTTATCCAGCCAGTGAAGTGTGTTTGTAGATATCTGGTTGAGTCCACTTCCTATAAATTGAAAGCAAACCTTGAGCATTAAACCTCTGATGATGACGAGGCCTTATAAAACATTCAGTGCAAAGCTTTCTAGTTTGTGCAGAACCTTTTCACTTGTTTCCAACCAAAAGAACAACTTTAAAACTCCAGCTTTATGTAACCAGATTCAGTACAACAAATAATAACTTATATTTACCCATTTATGGGTAAATATAAGAGTCAGGATGTCAAGAGTAATATCGGATGCTGCAGAATAAATTGATGGTTGATTTAGAGGTGATAAACTTTCAGTGCAGATATGAATTGGGATCTGGGCCCCGGGGTTTTAAATTAGTCTTTTTTGTCCTGGGTTTTGACAAAAAAAGAAAAGAAAAAAACCTGGGATAAGAACTTGTAACAAAACATTTATTTTACTCTTTTTTTTGGCTCATTTTGAAATCCTGTAAGTGCATATGAATAATTGAAAGTCACCTTGAAAACTGATGCTTCATGGCAGAATGTGATGATTATAAAGAAAGCGTAGAAGCTCTGAGTGCCCCCACCTCTTGCTCTGATGCATTCTATAACAACAAATACTTCTGTCATCAGTGGAAACACTTAGAGAGGTATCTTGAAAGGACTTGCAAAATATATTTCTGAAAATCAGTGGCTTGTTTAGTGTATGCAGCATGTAGTAGATTGTTCTGTACTCATCAGTCTTGGGTATCTCAGGTTCAGTGCTTTCTTGTTCAGATTACATCTAACTGGACATGCCTTTAAAGTGTCATGTCAAGGGGAAAAGTCTTTCCACAGAGGCGCATCAAGGCTTGGTGCTTGGACCCTTCTCTTTGCCATATACTGTACACCAGGTCTCTGGGCCACATTATTCAATTTCACAGCATCTGCTATGCAGATGATACACAACTCTACCTGTCATTCCAATCATAACTCCACAACCTCTGCACGTATTTCAGCTTGTCTCTCTGATCCATCTGCCTGGATGAAGGAACACCACTTTCACCTTCACCTTAACTTGAGGCACCCCTGTTGGTCATCCCTGCCCAGTTTTCAATAAACCACAATACAAACATAAACAGTGCCTCTACTACTGTCACTCCTACAAAGGTCACAGAGAGCCTGGGTGTCATGATGGCTGATCAGTTATCCACGTTGCTTTGGTTTCCTGGTTGTGTCGCTTTACACTTTACAACATACAGAAAATAAGACCATACCTGACTAAACATACAACACAACTCCTGGTACAGAGGAGATGTCATTCCTCTGTTCATTGAGCTACACGGGCTACCTGCTGCCAAAATAAAACATAAGTCGCAGGCTCTTGCCGGCAAAGTGCTCTTGGTATCCACACCTACTTATATGACGTCACTTGTAAAGGCTTACACCCTTTCTTGTCTGTATCATTCAGAGCAAGAACATCGATTGGCCTTGTCCTCTCCTCACACAAGAAGATCTTGGATGAGATGGTTACCTGGTTCCTTAATGGTGGAACAAGCTACCAGTTACTACAAGTGAAGAGTTGGCCCTCTCTACATTCAAGAAGCTCTTGGATACTCCCAAGAATACCTTCTGTCATAACTTTGTCCTCTCTTTAACTTCCTAAACTGACCTTGAATTGTGTCCTAGCTGCACTGACCTGTATGCTGCACTCACCCGAATCCTGATTTAACTGCCCTGACTTTGTAATTTATTGCGTTACTGTGGTTTGATTGCATTTTCTCTGCTGTAAGTCGCTTTGGATAAAAGAGTCTGCCAAATGTAATGTAATGTAATATTAGCGACCAGTTCGTGTTGTGTCTTACCTGCAGAAAATCTCTTCACCGTCAAGCTGGTAGCACTGTCCTCCATTGAGGCAGTAGTTGGGCTGCGTGTCGCAGGCCGAACGGCAACTTCCGTTTACCATCTGGCATCCTTTAGGCGAGGCAGCCGGAGGTGCTGCTGCGGGGATGTTTGGTACTGGAGCCCCCATACCAGGATATGATGCCCCAGGAATGAAAGAGCCAGACCCAGGGACCTTTGGCCTGGAGACGTCAGGAGTAATGGCAGTGTCTCGTAGGTCTTCGTCACTCTCGTAAGCATCGGTTGTGGTACTGTAGATGTACTCCTCGGTGGGGGACACACCATCGTCATAGGGCGTGATGTAGTCATAGTTTTCTGGCATGGCCCATGAAGTGGCATCGCCGCCTTGAAGCTCATGGGCAATGGAAGAAGGAGAGGGTGGGGCTATGTCTAGGCCACGCCCACGAGAGGAGGGGTCAAAGAAGTCCACATGGAGGATGTCGGGGTTGGTAGGGACTGAGGGCGGGGCAGCGGTGGTCGTAAAAAGGTGGTCCAGATCAAACACATCTGTGTCCTTGCCATGGATCCAAGGTGGGTCATTGTTTGCCAGATGATCCTCCTCTTCATTCCCCCCGTCCTCTTCCTCCTCAACTTCCTGTTGGTGTGGGTTGCTAGGCAACAGAAGCTCCGTCTCAGCCGAATCGGGGCTGAGTTGGGACGGCGACACCACCCTCACCACCTCCACAGTGGGAACCACAATTTCTCCAAACATGCCGCTGCTCTGATCGTCATCCTCGCCGGCACGTGGGATACGGCCCGCCCTCGGGGTCACAGTGCTGATCGGCTCAGAAGTGGCGGAGGCGCTCTTCCCGGTCACTGTAACAATGACATCATTTACCTTGGCAGGCCCTTCCTCCTCAATGACTGGGGAGGTGATATTGGCTGTGCTGTCTGACTCAGTAGCATTGGTGTCTGTGACGTTTCCTGAAAACAAACAGAAAAGTTTCTCAGTGCAAATGTAGAGTAGCCCAAATTTATTTTTTCTTGGGGGGGTTCTTGTCTGAGGATCGGTACTTTTCCCTGCTTCCAAGTTAGCATCCAAAACAACAAACATCCAAACCAAACAACACCAACAACAATCTCACAACCCTCAACAGGATGAAGTGGCTTTAGAGAATCAATGAATGAATGATATTAGCGTATTTGCTGGCACTGTTTCTTAATAACGGCTCTGCTAAACTGGTGCAAAGTGGTTTTAAATTATGATAAATGGGACCCAACAGTAGGCTATCCAACCTTGGCCAGCACAGATCATTCATTTCAAATGTTTCCAGTGTGATGTGGATGAACTGTGGTCTATAGGACTAAAAAATAAAAACCATTGTACCCCTCAAAGAAGTTTAGATTTATATTCAAAGATTTTTATTACTTCTGTTAGTACTCTATATCTTTTTTTGGTATTTCGTGGATGTAAATTTGCTGTTATAAGTTGAGACAACTTTATGTTTGACTGTGAAGTTAACCTAAAAAACATGCTGATTTTCAAACAAGTGGGATTCGTGTAAGTGATGATATTTCCAACAGATAATGAATATCATTACTGAATCAACAGGATAACCCCAGATTGAGCACAAACCTACACTGACATCCTGCTTACGCTCGTTCTCCTTGGTCCTCTGAAAAACTCTGTTCTGGTGGAATAAAACACGCACACAGCCTCAAAGTACATAAAAAGTGGCTTTGTGCAGCAGGTTGAACGAAAATAAAGCTTACCCTTGAACCGCTATGATGTCAGAACCATTATCATGAAATAGTGAAAAGACAAAGAGTCAAAGATAAACTGGATGAGAGCAGAACAGTCAAAATATCATCATTCTCTTCGTATTATCTCTCATAATTTCATTCGGACGATCCCACCTGCACACTGAAAGTCTATTACGCCATTAAACTCAAGGTCCACGGGCCAAACCTGGCCAGCCACCTTGTTTTATCTGACCCACGAGAACGCGAAAAGACAATCACGTACCTCAAACTAGAAAATGTTTTAAGGAAATTTCAGGGCAAATGATTTGGTTTGGACATCAAAAAGTGGAATAACTGAGGTGAGGAGACAGTTTATGTCAAAAAGTCGTGATTTAGCAAACATTTGCAAAACATTTTGTAACCAAGAGCTGCTAGATTTTGTCAAAACATGTTTGTTTGCTTGTTTGTTTTTGTGAACATTTTGTGATTTTAGGACAAAAAGTTGAAATTCTGGAAAAAAAATTTCCCATTTTACAACTTGTGATTTCATGTCAAAATGTTGCAAAAAATGTATATTTTCCAACAAAAGAATTGTTCATTTAAGTTGAAGTCAAACTTTTGTGACATTTGGTAACAAGTAAAAAGTTGTAGTTGTTGGGGAAAGTTTCAATCTTACAGAATTTGCAATTTTACAACAAAATGTGTGGGTTTTGTTTGTTTGTTTGTTTTTTTTACAGAAGAAAATTGATTTTGACCAACATTTGTGATTTTAGGACAAAAAGTTTGAATTATAGAAAAACACATGGGTGACATTTGTGATCATTGATAAAAAGTCTTGGTTGTTAAAAGAAAAAAGTCTCAACTTTTACAAAGTTGTAATTTTACAACATAAGTTTTTTTTTTTATTATGAAAAAAAAAAAAACACCAAAAAAAAAAAAAAAAACTAAATTTTGTTTTATTTTGTTTGTTTTTACTTCTGGACTCAGGAACTGGGGGGATATCTGACAACATAGCTGGTTGACAAAATAAAGAATAACTCTTTATCAGTAACCATGGTGATGATGTGGCCTGGGAATAAATAGAGTCTGACACCCCTACATTCAGATCACGGGATATGATTATGAGTAAAGCAGGTTGACGGAGAACAAGTAAATATTAGCTGTGAATAACAAATGTTAACAGTCCAAAAACATCTAAAGCCACAGTCACACAGCGACTTCACACACTCAACTCTTCCTGAGCAGAATGAGCAGAGCAGCAGGATGAGCAGAGAGGGCTCATGGGATATCGAGGATGAAACGAATTAAAACGAGAAGCGATTGGCTGTATACTCATCCTCAGGTCAGTTACTGCATCTGACGACGGCTCATTGAGTCATGCAAGAAATCTGCTTTAGGGTCGCATCTTCCTTTGGATTAAAAGAGTAATTCACTAATGTACTTGAACGGCGAGTAGCTTGGATTAGGGATTAGAAGGATGGAGAGGAGAGGGATTTGGGGGTGCACTGCAGGGGGGGGGGGGGTGATTATCTTGGGGAGACTCAGACAAAACAACGTCTCAACAGTCTCAGCAGCTGCAACATATACGTGGAGACAGTCTTTCTGATGTTTCTGACGTCACTCTCTCTGAAGTAAACTGTAGGATGACACTCTTCTTCTATGACCTGTTATATCGTGGATTGTTGAACTCCAAGAAGAAGAAGACGAAGAGAGACGTTTCCATGAACTGGGACACCTCCTGATCATCTCCAGCACGTAAAACCTGACCAGTTCTTTCCATTCACTGTTCCAGGGAATGACTTTCGTTTCCAAAATACAGGTCAGCCTCAAAACTTCAACGATCCATTAGTCATGCTATATAAGATTCTTCCCTCACGCCACCTCAGCTGCCGCGTAAAACAACTGAAGCTTAAACAACTGAAGCTCAAACAACCTTAGCTCTAATTCAGTGATCTAAACTTCTTAGCGTGACTTTACACCAGCATTCTTCTGAACTTCAGAAGCTTTCAGCTGTAAATTGTAGTTTAGACCACCCCTGTGGAGATTTCTAATGATTACATGGCTGCTGAGAAGCATTCCCTTCGGGGACGTAAATCACAAAGTTACATCCATGTGCAATATTACATCGACTGAATGACGATCCAGATGTTTGCCGTTATCACGGAGTGTGTCGCGATATGATTTGGATTCAATTTAAGTCAGGAGCAAACGATCAATATCATTTCACAAGTTTATTTCTGGCTTGTAACAGATAGAAAAGACTAGAAAAGGCCACATGACAACACGTGTCAATGCCTGATGGATACTTTCATTTGGTATCAGTGATTTCAGATCTGTCACAGTTTTGCAGGGGATCAGGAGGCAGCAGGTTACAACACAGAAATCCTTTATCATATGAAGGCGATGAAACCCCAAAAGACACAGAACAGAAAAATCCAGAAAGGCAGAAAACAGGGGAAAACCAGAACCAGGGGAAACAGTATGGACCAGCAAGAGGGAAGAGAAAGACAAGACAACAAATAGACACTGGAGCTAACGAGACACAGCTGCAAAACATCAGGGAGATGGGGACCAGGAAAGTCAAGCAGAGTTTAACAAGACAAAGACAGACCTTCAAAGTAAAACAGGAAGTAAAGTTAACAGCAACAAAAAAGGACAGAGGCAAGAAAACAAGACAAGACTCAACACCAAAACCAACTAAACACACCCAAATCCTGACAAGGTCGTTCATCAAAAGTCGATATGTATACATATACATAAGATCGG
>JBAMYA010000008.1:17194076-17211993 GCA_037176975.1 Arrhamphus sclerolepis
AAGAAGCAGCTGCAGCAGTCGGCTCCTCTCACTGCTGCAGAACAGAAAGATTCAGGAGATCCTTCGTCCCCACAGCAGTAAGACTGTTTAATTCTAGTTAATTAATTATTATTATTTTTTACAATTAAAGAGCACTTGACAATTTGAATTCCCTTCTGGGATTAATAAAGTTATATTTATCTATCTATATATCTATGTTTAAAATGGTAACACTGCAACAGTTGGCAGAATTAAACATACTTAGAGCCTGGTTCAGAAATAGTTGTCTTTTGTTTGTCATTCTTCAATCTGTGGTTACATCCATGACAACTGTACTGGTGGTGAATTTGTTTGTATCACATCTGATAAATTTATATTAGGCAATTAGACTGACCAATCAGATGCCAGGACATCATTTGGCACACTTGACTGACAGCTAGCCATGTTGCAACATGGCGCCACACATATTTTGAAGAAAAATGGACTTCAAAGGTTCTCTGCAACTAAAGTATGGGTCACATGACTGGATAGTTCGTTCAGTATTTTAGTCAATGGTCCAAACATCAACAGATGTGACATAATGTAGAAGCTATTCACCCTACCTTTATGCTTTTTCCTTTTTAAAACATGTATACCACTAACTGTACCTGTCAAAATCAGTTCAAAGTACAATAAAACTTGAGAAAACTACTGAATACTGTTTGTTTTTAGTTTTTTTTCTTAAAGAAACATAACTGCACATCTTTGATGCTATATCAAAAAATTTGGGTCATGTCCATGTTAATCTGCAAGAGCAAATGTATTCACCCTAGATAAAGCTAAACGTAGTCATCCAGCAGTTAAGGAACATTGTTTCTGGTCGTCTGGGAAGCGTCACATCCAACTTTCCAGCCTTTCACAGTTTCTGGAAAGTAATCACATAACCTAGAAGTTACGTGAGAGACAGGTTACACCCTGGACAGGTCGCCAGTCCATCACATTCACAGCTGACTTTAAGCGAGTTGATGGAGGTGCAGACGTGTACCAAAAAAAAAAGAAGTAGCCATCAGCGTAATAGAAAACAGTTTATTTGACAGTGTCTAGGTTCAAGTACCAACAGACCCCATATAAAATAAAGAAAACAAATGCTACAAAGAACAGAGAAAACTCCATCTACACAAAACTCGTCTTTTTTAAAAAATACATTAACACAAAAATGTTTCCTTTAAGATAATATATGTAAGGGGTGGGAGTGGGGGGAGGGGAAAATCCCGTCATGTTTGAGTGAAAATACACGAGCCTGGTGAGATGTTACGTAGGAAAGGAGGGCACGATGAAAGACAGCGCAAAGTGAACGGTCGTTAAGTGTGTTTCTGTGTGTTTTCTTCTTCCTGCAGACTGGGAGAGGATGGCAGCGGTGAGTGATGCAGCAGTCATGTGGGCAGGACGACACGAGAGAGGAAACAAAAAGGAAAAAAAAAAAGAAAGAAAGAGGAAACACGTGTACAGGAGGTAGAGCGAAGGGTGTGCAGAGAGGTAGCAGGCAGCAAGAGGAAGATTTCTAAGAGAGGTAGCTAGCAGATGAACGAGGAAGAGGTAGCAGATACTAACAGTGCCAGAGGAAGGGGGCGAGGCCGACGCTGATCTGAAGAAGCAGCCAACCTTCAGAAAAACATTTATGGTCTTAACTGCTGACGACAAATGTGGCCAAGAAGTTTCAGAGCTGAGGCAACTTCAGTTAAAATTAAAATACCAAGAATTATAATAAATCTGCTCAACTTTGAAGCAAAAATGTGACAACTGAGACTTAAATTGCTCACACAGCAGTATAGTCAAACTATTAATCAGATGTTCAATGTTATGAGATGATGAACTACCAATTGTACTTTCAGGGATTAGGATTAAATGTTTTAAAAGATGATGTGACCATTTTTCTGGCTTCACAGCTGCTGGTTCAAGAGCGAGCAGCACTTTCTGACTTTTTAACAAATCAATGCATCATGAATATGGACGGGCCGCAAACCCAGAGATAATTCAAACACTGAAACAAATGTTCAAAATGTCTTGGTCTTGTTTCATTTATGAAAGAAACAACAAACAGAAGCTCCTGACCCATTGGTTACTGATATTTAAGGTGGTCTATACAAGAATGTCACGACTAAACTTCAGTCATTTTTTAAATTCCTGGACCAACACACAGAAAAAAAAAGGATATTGCTGAGATTTTAGTGGCTAAAAAAAAAGCAGCAAGTGTGAGAAAGAGGAGGAGAGGTCAGCGAGGTAGGCGGCAGGAGGAGAGGGGGCGGGGTTTAGTCGCTACAGGAACAGCACCTAGAAAACATTTAAGCCCACCGAGCTGAGGACGAGCGTCGTCGCGCTCTGATGTTTCGGCTGAGCCGCATCACGCCGTCTCCCTTTGTGTGAAGGCTGTGTAAAGGTCAGCAGGAGATGGTGTGTGTGTGTGTGTATGAGGTTCAGTGCTTCATGGCAGGGTCAGGCCAAGTCCGTGTGTGCATGCAGCCTCCAGTGTTCGCCTCAGCTTAACTTACATGTCTGTGTGTGTCACAGCGCTGTGGCTGGTGTGACAGAAGGAGGAATGATGGCCATCTGTGCGTCCTCTGACGGCGTCTCGGGCCGATCAGATCTGTAACATTTATGTTAATGCTTCGCCGCTGTTCAAACGCCATTAAAACGCATCTGAAGCTACTTTACTGTGACTCCATCCTGCCTACAGACTGAAGCAGATTTAGTATTGATCCGCCTCTGAAACACACGCTTCCATTAGAGTAACCTTCCCACAAATAAGTGGTGTCTGTGAGCCATTTTAAAGGCTTACACTTGAGAATTCTGTTTTTAAACTTCTAGATGGAGAAAAAAATAAATAAAATTTAAAACAAACAAAAAAAATTATTTTGTGACCAATGTTTCCTTTCTTGTACCATGAAGTATAAAAGTATTCCACTCTGCTCAACACGGACGATTACATGACTCTTTATGCAGCTACCATCTTTGTTTGGGTCACATGTTCTATAAAACTCATTTTCTGCAGTCTTTAGGCTTTTAATTTTTTTTTTTTTATGGCTTGTGTTTATGAATGCTTTTTTTCTGTATTATTGTCTTTTTTGTACTTTTCAAGCCAATAAAAAAATCTGAGATGAAAATTACACCAATGTAGAAAAAAAAAAAAAAGGGCACAGAAAGTGGTCAGACATCCCTCTTTCTAACACACACATTCACAGACACACACAGAACTACAGTGTATCATTTAAAGATGAGCGAGAGGTAGATACTCGACAGGGTGAGTTTTAGAAATGGCATTGTCTAAACAATCAGATTAGCTTGAGCAAACACAAGCCCCTGTTTTTTGTCTGACTGGCCCCCCCTCCTTGGTATCACTAGCTCCCCCTAGTGTTGCTTTTGGAGATTTTTTTTTCCTTTCTTTTAAAAAAGGGACCAGCCAAAAAGGGATGTGTGCTTTTGTGAGACGGGAAAAGGTTACAGTGTTATTCAAAACACTGGAACGAAAAAGAAAGCGAGACAGAAGACTTATTTCTTTTCTTTTATCTTCTCTGCCCCCTTGTTTGGTTTTCTGTACACAGGGTCATTCTCTACAGCTTCACTTTGGCCAGAGAGAAAACAGTGTTTATAACTAGACGAACCTTGTAGCTGTGCCCTGAGAGGAAGTCTGCATGTGTGTTTGTAAAGTTGGGTTACCTTTGCCGATGAACCCCGAGTGTGTGAGTGTGTGTGTGTGTTTCCTGTGATAAAAGTTAATGGTGGTTTTGAATTTTGAGGGAAAAATATTAAGCCAGTAGCAAAGGTCATCAAAAAAAGGGGCTGATGTTCAGACGTAGCTGTTGCATGTGTGCTTTTTGTGTGTCTGTGTTAATTTTCAGCCACTCGTCCACTCTGAGGCGCTGGAGGACCCACGGGGGCTGGAGGCATCGCCTCAGGCTGCGCGGGTGGGGGGATGGGGTCTGGAAAGACAGAAACGGTACATTCAGAACACGCGTGTCAAACTCCAGGCCCGCGGGCCAAATCTGTCAATCAAGTGGAACAACTGAGGTGAGAGCAGCTAGTTTATGTCAAAAAGTCAGGATTTAGCAAATGTTTGCAAAAAAGATTTTACAACAAAAAGTTTTTGTTTTAAAAAAAATGATTTTTAGGACACAAAGTTGAAATTATACCTTTAAAATTTTGGTCTAATTGTATGTCAAAATGTTGGAAAAAGTTGATATTTTCCAATAAAATACTGTAATTTTAAGTTAAAAAGCCAAAGGTTTGTGTTATCTGTGATAGTTTTTTTTTTTAGTACAAAAGTCTATAATAGAGGTGATTTTTGTTAAATTTGAGATTTTATGCCAAATTTAGTTTATTTTTTATGAAAAAAAAAAGACATTATTTGAGATTATACAAGAAAGATTTGTGATTTCAGTACAAAGGCCTCAAATTTAGGAAGAAAAAAAATAAATTGCAAAATTTTGTGAAATTCAAGAATTTTTTTTTTGACCATAATTCTCTTATTTTATTTTACGTCCAGGAACTAGTGGGAAATCTGACAACATATCTGGTTGATAAAATAAAGAATAACAGTCCCTGTAATGGTAACCATGGTGATGATGGGATGAGATAAGAGTTTGACACCTCTGATTTAGAAGGAAAAAAAGGTCACTGCTGTCGTGTAAACAATGTTTTTGATTAGAAAAGTAAGTGACCCATTCAGCTGTGATGTAAATCAAAAACCGACTAAGTGACTAAAGATGACTAGACTACAACTAAACTAAGTTAAATTTTAGTCAGAAGACTATAAATAAAACCGAGATCACTGTAAAAATGAATTCTGGCATTTCAATCTTTGATATCTGAAATGATTTTTATACCATAAAATGTTGAATTTAACTGTTTGCATTTGAAACATAAATGGAGATCTGGCTCAGACAAAAGCAGTACGAACAGCATTTTGTTTTTTTAATTACTTTGCCTAATCTTCAGTAGATCAGAGGTGCATGCAGTAGGTGCGTATAGAATATTTATTCCCCAAGTTTGAACAAACCAAATTTAGGTTTTTAGGCCTGTGTCTGTAAATGTGTTCTGCAGTCCTGAACTGAATGGTAATAAAAATGATTCTTGTAATACAGAAACTCGTTCTCAGAGGAACGGAAATACAGGGGGGGAAAAAAACAACAAAAAAAAAAGAAAACACAGTTTATGGAAACCTAAAAATGTAAAACTGGCAACTGTATTCGTAAAGTACACACAGTAATTGCAGAAGTGGATCTAAATATAAACAGCTGTCAACAGAACAATATGCCGCCGTCCATCAGCTGCTGACTGGCTCCAGACATCCAAGCAAACTGCAGGCTGGTGAGTGAAGTGATGCTAATGAGCAGCGATCCAAACGCTGGGCTTCAACTGACATTCACCGTAAATACCAACTGTCAGCTTTGGGTTACAGACGCACGTGGATTCTCAGAAACCTTTTTTTTCTTTGTTTGTTTGTGGTGCAAACATTAGGTTTGTAGAAATATGCCCGCAGTTGGGTTGTATAATTGTACGCGATAAAAATAAAAATAACTGAGTTCTGTGAATAAAATAATGCAAACACAACGGGAAAGGTAGCTATTTGTACTCACACATGCCGTTGGGGGCTCCGGGATGGCGTGGGGGCATCATGGGTGGTATGCCACCAGCCGGGGGCCCAGCAGAGGGCGGGCCAGACATCATACGTCCCGGCATTGGCTGACCTGGACCCATCGGTCCTGCAGTGCCGACATTAAAAAAGAGGATGTTTAATAATTATTAAAACCTCTCCAGTACATTTTAAAGTTTGCACATCCCAAATAAAAATCATTCATTGATCCAAAGTGAGTTGATCTGATATTGATTAACAACCACAAAAAATAGTTCAAACATTATTGACATTTAAAGTCCAACCATCTTTTTTATCAAAAAACACCCTCAAACTTCTATTTTAAATCAGACTCATCACAAAACATAGCTCTTACCCCAATCACCTTTTTATACACTGCCTGATTATTCATCATTATCATATTTCACCTGTCTGTCCAGGGTGGTGGGGGCCCATGGGGTGGTGGCCCATTGGGGAATAACCAGGATGCATTGTGGCGCCTGTGGGTGGCCCTCCGTGGTGCGGCAGGGGCGCTCCGTGGTGGGGAGGCGGTCCTCCGTGGTGTGGTGGGGGTCCTCCAGGATGCATGCCGGGTGGAGGGGGCCCGGTGTGTGGTCCAGATCCGGGGGTCTGTCCCTGACCCTGGGCTTGAGCGGCGGCGGCGGCAGCCGCAGCAGCCTGCTGCTCCATCTGCTGCCGCGCCTTCATCTCGGCGTATTTGAGCTGCTCCATGTGGAACGCCTGTCGCTCGGTGAGAAGCTGCTGCCTCTGAAGCTCCAACTGCAGGCGGAGAAGGCAAACGCAAACACAGAAATAGATTACATGAAGCCTCAAAGCTGACAGCTCTTCTCCACCAGCGCCTACTCAGCTCAGCTCCAGTCTGCTTAAAGGGTTTTCCACTTTCAGAAACCGTTTGTAAGCACCTACTGGGCTGGAGTTCCAACTGAGCCGAGTTGAGCTGAAAATGCAACGTCGCCAGACTTCAGGCCTTGGATTGGCCAGAGAGTGACGTCACTGATGAGAGCAACTTTTTCAAACACGCCATATTTAAAACCGGCAGACAGCGACCATGCGTTTTATTTCTACAAACTTCTATTACGCATTTGCTTCAGCCTCTTCGTTGGTTATGTATTTTGACCATTATGTTTTTTGATCAAGAGAACTATTGAGCAGAGGCGAAAACTGTGTAACAGAAGAGCACCATTAGTGTATAAGAGAGTGTGTTACACAATTAAAAAAAACAAAAAACACAACTAAAAATTAAGAGAAAAAAACAACTATAATCCATGTTTGACTGCAGAGGAGCTGCTGGCCAATAGAAACATGTCTGCAACATGACCAATGGGACGACTGGGAACAATCTGTAATGTGGTGTAATCTTTAGATTTCCACAGCAACCCAAACACACATTTGTTTTGTGGTGCTAATAACACTGGAAAATGGAAAAGGCCAATCAAATAAAGCCAAGGAGGAGGAAAGAAAAGGTTTTTGGGTACAAAAAACCCAAAAACCAAACCAAACAGTGGTTTGTATTTCTTTGCTTCACTGTGTGGATCTTTACAACCTCAGTGTTTACTGGTTAACGGCAGCAGGGCTGCTTTCTCTCCGTCCTCTGAAAGCTTCTTTAACCATTCAGTGTTTACAGCTGCGAAACTGGGCTACACTCCCAGCGCTACCATCATGAAAACACAGTTTTACACTCTCACCAGTGTCTCCAGGGATCGTCCCAGTCAGTGTGCACACAGATGCACAGGAGCTGAGCTTTTTATTTGACCTACACAGGCAGGTAACGGTTTAAAATGAACAACTATTTTGCTCTGGAAAATGTTTTACTGGCAAATCAGCTCACTTATGAAGAGTTTATCCTGCGTCCGTGTTCTTCAACTTTTTGAGGATTACTCAACAACTTCTCTCAAACTTACAGCTTCTTTCTCGCGGTCCATGATGGTCTCGAGCTCCTCGAAGTGCCTCAACTTGATCTCCAGCTTCTTCATCTGCGTCTCCACCAGCAGAGCAACCAGGGATTTGATCTTCCTTTCCTCGACTGCTGCCAAGTGCTGAGAAGAAATTACAAATAACCGTTGATTTATGTGAATATCATGAAAGTGATCAAATGTTCAGAGTTATTAAATCTTTCCTACATTTTTACAATTAACTTATTCCACATGCATCCAGCTGTGGGGTACAC
Organism: Arrhamphus sclerolepis; assembly: GCA_037176975.1. NCBI lineage: Eukaryota > Metazoa > Chordata > Actinopteri > Beloniformes > Hemiramphidae > Arrhamphus > Arrhamphus sclerolepis. Next base: position 17,201,852 of record JBAMYA010000008.1, read on the forward strand.
AAAAGAAACGACAAGCATGACTAACAGCAGAGGAAGAGGTGTAATGAGAGGGGCTGTGTGTGCCGGCCTCACCTTGGCCTTGGTGGCAGCTGACGCCAGAGCGGCAGCAGCTGCAGTAGCGATGTTTCCCTCGCCAATGTCATGTTCCAGCTTCTTCCGCTTGTCCTCTCCTTCTTCTGTTGCTGCTTTCTCCTCCTTGTCCTTCTCCTGCTCTGAAGAGAACGTCTCCATAGTCTCCTCCTTTTCTTTGTCTGGTGGAAATGGGAAATATAAATTTCTTCCCTTTTTTGTATTGATGTTTTCAAACATGTCGTCATTGACCTCCATGTTACCTGCTGAAGTCGTCTTGGACTCCCCTCCTTCTTCGCTCTCCTCTTCGTGTTCTGATGTCTCAGCTCCCTCTTTCTTCACCTTTTCTGTTGTCTCTGTTTTGTTGCTCTTCTCTGCAGACTCGCTGGGTTTCTCTGCTTCCTCCTTCAGCTCAGCCTACATGAGGGGGACAAAGATCAGCAGCAATAAGAGAAAACATGAGAAGGCCTGGATCACTAGAAGGGCTGTGGCTAACACCTAGTTCATACTTCTGCAACTCTGTCAATACGCAGATATGCAAAGCCCTCTCTGACAATGCAAACCCTCTCTGACCAGCTCCCCAATGTTTTAAACTCTGAGAACCTTTGGAGAGAGCACGTCTGTCTGTCCGTCAGTCACTCACTCCTCTGCAGAAGGATAAGATCACAGCCGTTTGGGTTTTGTGTGGTTTTTGTTTGTTTTTTCCTGTCTGACCCAAAAAATAATCAGGGTGTCACAAGAACAACCGCATTAAACTATTACTACTATCTACTCAGATCCTCAACATATGTTGATTGGATCTCTGATTAACTTAAACTCATTTGAGCTTCACAAAAGGGAGGAGACAGAAGTAACTCCAGGTACGTTCAAGTAAAACTGCTCCTGACCAGGTTTAGTTCAGAGTCAGTTACTATGGTAACAGACTGAGTATGAGTTACCTCAGTTTCTGAAACCAGCTCAACTGAACCCTCTGGTTCAGGTTTTGCTAACTCTCTCCTTGGAGATAAACTGAAGACAGGACTGATAAACTGTCATGATTTGATTAAAACGGCAGTGAAGTTATAAAGACAAAGGTTAGAAACCAAGTTGCCATTTACATAGTGACTGAAAAACAAATAGATTTTGTCTTTACACAAATTAAAAGAAAAATTATATACGCGCGTGTATATATGCATGTCTGCATGTTTGCTTTCAGAGAATAAAACATCCAGTAACTTTGCTTTTACACACGATTAAAAGTAATTTATGAAGCTGCTCTTTAACGACACAGCCGACTGTTTGATGTGGAAAGTCTGTGGTCGACTTGGTTAAGTAGCGCTGCTCACTGAGACATTAAAAAATTTAAAACGTGTGTTGTGTTTCACATCAAGAGAAAGCATCTCTCTCTTTATTGCCGATTCTGCATCTTAACCTCATCAGAAACGTGGGTGTGTTCGATAACCGGGGGGGTTAAAATGACCTCTCAAAATGGAGACACAGCAGCACAAAGAGCCGAGCAGAGTCAGAGTGATGGAGTGCTGACCGAGCGGACACAGACAGATGACAGCCTGAGCACCATTGTTCCAACCTGCCACTGTTGTCATGTCGACACATTTCTGTTAGTATTTGCGTGTGCACTGATTTTTCCTCTCCTGGCAGCTTCATAAGATAAATACCGTTTTCTTTTCAACTGAAAGCCACACCTGTCTCAAAGATACGAGAGGTGACTCACCTTATCTGCTTGATGAGAATCTGTGTCTGTTTCCATCTTCTCCGGTTCTGTGGTTTCTATATTTCACATTTAGGAAGAGGGAAAAAAAACAAAACAACTAATCAGCATGATCAGAAATTAGTGTTGCACTAAATGGGAATGCATACATTTATTATCACATTTAAAGTTAGATTCCTTTATCAATTCAGTACCATAAAGAGGTGATTTAGCAAAGGTGACGCTGAAAAGCACTTTCTGTGAAACTGTGAGAGCATGTGCACTCGTGACCGGATGAAAACATGCTTGAGGCTATGAGTTAAACCGCGTCACGGGTGCACTTAAGCATCTGTTTGAAGGTCTGAATATTGATTCCACATCAGGCATGGAACACATTTAAGCTTATTGATCAGAACTGTGGTTCAGGACGACCACAGCCATTCAGAAATATTAACATCTCATTAAATATATATACATGTATTTTTTTTTTGGTACCCAATATGTATGCAGTAACACATTTGTTCATCCTCAATGCAGCAACCTTTGAAGAAACCCTTAATTAAATTCTGTAGAACATTTTGCTCCTCTACTTGAGGGTGTAATGATGTTAACATGGATGCTCTCCAAATAACGAGCAAATATTTAACCAGCCTGGTCTGGAAAACAGCTGATAGAGACGTAAAAGGGATTTGAATGGGGAAATTCAGTTTGTTGCATCCATAACAATATCAACAACATAAAATAATGTTCATCTCAACCAGCCCTCTCACCTAGCTATAATCTGATTCTATGACAAACATGACTGCTCTTTTTTGGGGGGAAATCCGTGTATGGAGAGTTAAAAGAATTTTTTTTTTTTTCAAGAAAACCATTGGCATACAGAATAATGACCCAGTTTCCTGCCCCCCACCCCACCCACTGCTCTGCCCCATCTGCCACTGTCATTTTAATCCAGTGGTTGCCACGGCACCATAATCACACCAACATCTCTGCAATGCTCAGCGCCTGCTGGTAAAAATTGACATGCAGCAGCTTTAAATGCCATGAAAGTGTGCCCATCTCTGCCTGGTAAAGATAATCTTTAAGGCAAAATGAGGAAAGTAAAGACACTGTCTAGTCTAAACACACAGGACTAATATGCATCCACAAGGCTTCTCCCAGCTCAATAACTTGCTCTTGTTGCATCTATCTGCTGCCCTCAAGTGGCTGCAAATGACACAAAATACCGACCAACGTGAACAATGGCACCTCCCTTTCCTCAAATTGACCCGCACTAGGTTTTGAACCTCATTAGTAACTAAGAATGTTTATAATAATGGTTCAGATTTTACTCACCAGTCTTTTCTGGCTCCTCAGGAGCAGTTCCCGCAATGCCGCTGCTCTCCAAACCGAAGGTGGGGTCCACTTTGCCCGTGCTCCTCGCCGCCTCCTGCACTTTCTTCACATGAGCTTCCACCAACTCAGCTGGCACCTCCTCACGTACACGAGAAAACTCCTCTGCAACCACAGCAAGGGCATCATCACTTTCAGCTCCTAACTAACAGCAAACCCCGACATTAACAGCACTGCTCTGCTCACTAAGTTTGTGTTCAACATCGAACTGCATTTAGGACTCAGATTTTTCCATCTACAGCACAAAATTTAGAGGCAACACTTAGACTTCAACAAAACAGTTCACATTTTATCCACAGTTGTAACACCATTTCAGAAGAAGATTTGGGAATAAAAACTCCAAGATACGTCGTACCTCCCTGGTGCTTTAGGATTAAATGGTACACATAAGTTCATAAATTTTCACACCTTTGAAATAAACCAGTTCAGTTATGTGTCACAAGTAGAAAACTGACAGATACACTTCTGTTGTCTTCACCCTGGACAGTTTGTGTCCTGATGTTGCCAAGGTGTCTGAAGGTCCTGAATGGGAAGGATGTATCTTATATACAGAAGCAGCATCCTTTTCCCCCCACTCTTTTTTCACTTAAGAAAAAAAAAGGAAAGATGGGATCTGAATTTATGCCTTTTCAGAAAATAGCAGTTATAAAACGCACACAGAAACTGGGAAAAGATGGAAATGTTCTGCAAGGGAAAGCCAGTATGTAAGGGCCCAGTAATCCAGTCAAGATGAAGCAGTTCTAGTACTTCTAAAACCTTTGTAAATACACAAGTATATCAGGATATCAAAGTGAGCCTCTAGGTGCGTTTCCACTCGCAGAGGTTCTGGGTAGTTCAGGGCCGAATCTTCTGTTGCGAGTCTCCAGTACCAGAAACACCCCTCCAAAAAATTCTTTCAGGAACCTCTACGGGTATGACAGGGTATGCTGTGGGCAGGAGATGATGTCATTCAGCCGCCGAATGTCTGCTTCACGTACGAGTCGTCTTTTCTCATTCAGCGCCACCATTACACATTATACAAATCACAAACAGAATCGCTACACTCCTCTTAATTCCTCCAATATTTTTCATGTTTTTTTTTGGTGGAAAGAGCCAAAGTTGTAAAGGTTACATGAAACCACCCTGTCACCACAGCGGTGAATTCACACATATGCATTGCAGCAAAGCACAGCGGAGGACGACTTTGACGCATCAGGTGGATTGGTTGTTGCTGAAATATCCAGGAAGATGGTTATTTGTTGTGTTCACCAGCTAACTGCTAGTAACTATCTTCTATTGAAAAGTAGCCAGTAAGCAATATTAGTATTCTGTTCTTAAAAGTCTAAAGAAATTGGAGAGGATTTGTTTATTTTTCTTTCCTGTGCTTCTAAAAGCTTTGCAACAAATTCTTGCTTCCGTCCTCGAGCTCTCACCTAAGGCTGCCTTTGCGGCAGCAGATGCAACTCTGGGATCAACTACGGAGGCCAGGAAGGCTACCGTGCTCATGACCGGGTTTCCAGACTGGCTGAAGGGTATGGGCTGGTAGGCCAAGGGGCCCAGGGACGCCTCCGTGTTCTCCAGGTATGGATCTTCTATGGGCAGCCGCAGGAAATGGAGAATGCACTCATCCTGGGTGCGTGAACCTACATGCTCTGACACTTTGTTCCAGTCGTCTTTGTACATCTCCAGGGCCTGTGCGGGGAATGGAAATACAAGCGTTATTTGTAACAGACTGAGAAATACGATGCAGGGGATGTTTAGGGAAGAAATCAGCTGGAAAACTATTATTTAACTGCAAGAGAGAAAGAAATATTTCAGAGGAAGAAAGAATGAGTCTCACCTCCAACAGCAGCAGAGTCTCCTGCTCGGTCCAGTCTCTGGTGGTGGTGCTGCCTGGTTTACCCTGCTGTGAACCAAAACCAAATAATCAAATGAAGTTAATCAACGCATTGGTGCTGAACAGTTTGATTAGTAGTTGGATCAGGCTGGAGAAAATCTGCTTTCATCAAACAGCTTCAATATGGAGTAAAATAAAATATCTATCATGTGCATTTACCTCATGAAAAGATGATGCAGAGATCACATTCAAGTTGTTTTAACAGGTTGTGTGCTCACCTTAGTGTTTTTCTTATTGTAGAGATCAGAGCGGAGACCAAAGTTCTGCAGGTCGATGGCTTTGTCTTTGCCTTTATCTACAAAGTTGGTCATTTGCTGTTGTGGAGGAATCTGTAGGGAACAAAGGCAGAGAGAAATTTTAAAGGACAATCAAGACCAAACTATTATTCACCAAATAAAGCTGACCATAACAAGGAAACTACTTTGGTAGAAGGAATCCAGGAAGAAGAAAGTGGTGCATATTTTTCTGCGACTTTACTTGATCGATATTAAAGCAGGTGAAAGGAATTTTTATTCAACTGTTTAACAGCTTAATTATTTTTTTTTTAAAAAGGCAAAACTACACAGATGTTTGATCAGGTAATAAGGAATTAAAGGATAACAAGTTTAATTAAATGATTAAAATGAAAAGAAATAAGATGGTAAAGGATAATAGGCTGGTGAAGAATGAATAATTAAAAATAAACAAATAAATAAATAATTTAAAAAAGCTGCCATGTTGGTTTCTCTCAATGTTTCCACAGATAATAATATCCATCTCCATTTTTTTTTTTGGTCCTCACCTGCGGTGGTCGGTGGTTCAGAGGCATGAGGCCAGAGGGCGTGTCGGCCAGCACAGTGAAGTGGGGCGTGGGTGGGGGGCCCATGGGCAACGGGCGACTCTCAGCATCCACCTGGTAGTTTACTAAACCCCACTGTTCCAGGAATGCATGAACCCTGAAGATGACAAAAATAAATAAATAAATGGAAAAAAAAAGACTAATATTTCTGTTAGAATTTACTGTACAGCTGGTGGACACTCAGTAGCAGGCAAAAGAGCCAACAAAGCAGAGGATTCAGAGCACCTCATGATGGCGCAGACGTCCCCAGTCAGGTTCCTGCGGCAGGAAGTGGAGGTGAGGTACTCCTGAGGGTTTAGCCGATATGTGTCAATCATGAAGTTACGGTAGGCCAGGTATCTGTTGAGGAGTGAAACATCCCAACCAAGTTAGCATGACAGAGAAATGTGACTGTCTATCCTTAAATAAAATCAAATATATTGAATAAATAAAAAAATAAATAAAATAATTAAAAATACAATAAAATATATTGAATGAAAATAAAGAGGATGAAATAAAATTAATTACATCAAATAATTAAAAAAAAAACCAACAACTTAAATGTAACAAAATAAAATAAAATTCTGAGATGATGCGTCTGGTGGATGTGTATGCTTCAGCTTACATTTCTGGAGTTTTGGACTTGTTTTTCCCATTGAAGAACTCAGGAAGAGCTCTTCTCTCGATCTCATGGATGCTTAAAAAAAAGGGACAAAAAAATGTTTAAATGAAGAAAGATCAATCATCTTAAGTGATGAAACCTGACAATGTTTATTGTCCTTTTGTAGAAATAGAACTGCCAGTGTTTGGAGAATTTGTCATCAAGGACACTCTTACCAATAAGAAGAAATACAATTATAATACTGAGCCACAACCTCTCCTTTTTCAAATAAAAATTGTACCAAGTATTTTATAATCTCTCCACTTAGGTGACGCAGGTTATTTTTTTGGTCATGATGATAGATTTATTGATACATTTTTGAGCTTAAACTGAAACTAATTCTTGACTATATTTTCTCCTCTTCATCTGAGCTCACCAGTTGTAGTCGAACCAGGCAGAGTAGCTGGGGATGATGATGTGGTGCGTCTGTTCCGTCACATTGTCCTCACCAGCGTCCATCAGTCGGTTGACTTCTCCTTTGCTCTGCTCCTCGTCATCCTGCACATAAACGAACCAGGCAGGTAGATGCGAGTCAGAATGACAGAAAATGTCCGAGATACAGTCTAACATCAAAATCTTTAATGGAGGAAAATAACTCCAGTTTCCGTTTATAATTTTCTTGGCTAGAAATAAGGAACAAGGACAGCACTCAGCAAATGTAAAAAAATAGACAAACAATAAATAAAAAATTTCTTACCTTTCCACCAGACAGCACAGAGTCATCTTCTATGTCATCTGAAAAAAATAAAGTAAAACAAGATTTTAAGCGAAACATACAACATGAGCAATGCTAATTCATGTAACTAAACATACTAATAAGATACCAACCCAGGTCTCCCATATTCCCTCCTTTGACCGGAGTATTGTCACAGTCTTTCTTTGAATTCACTGTTCGTGGAGCAAGAGACAAAGAACGAAATAAAACACTGGAGGGGGAAAAAAAATAAGTGTGTTTCTCATTCACACACTCATGCAGAACTTCCTTTTTTATTATACATGCACTTTATACAGCATGCAACCCTTCTGTCTCTGTAGCTGATGAGCAAACCGAGGGGGTGCAGCAAAGTGGGGTTTTAGTATCCTGCCCATCGATACCACGAAACGCTGAACTGAAGAGAACTAAACGATTTTATGATCTGAAAACCTACAAATGAGCCACGGCTGTTCCACAACAGAACACCAAAATACAGCTGGGTTATATGCTGGACAAAAGGAAGAGGGTTTTTTTTGTTCTTTTAAAAATAGCAAGAAAAGTGGGACTTTGCAAATGGGACTTGTTCTCAAAAGAGCTTTTTCATTTATTTATTTATTTACTTTTGGTCAGGGTTGTGTGACTCTTTAGTGACTGAAGACTGCAGCAGAACGAGTCTGAAGACTTCCGAATACCGAATGGATCTTTCTGCCCTCATGGGGCACGTGATGCACGCAGTTGCACACGACCCAGCACAGATTAAAAAAGAAAATGTAAAAAATAAGATAAGAAAAAAACTCAAAATAATAAAAAAAAGACAACAAAGTAAAATAATAAATAAATTTAAAAAAATTAAAAGTAAAGCAAATCAGCATCATCATCAGGACAAAGAAGTGACCAAAGCATGATTTAAAAAAGTAATTAATAATAATAATAATAATAATAATAATAATAATGATGATGATGATAATGTTCACGCTGAACACACAATCACAATAAACATAAGAAAGTTAAAAATCTTAATGTTTTCCTTAGACTTTTGGGATACTCTCCTAAAAGTATATTGAAGGAAAGATGTTTCATCCTTCATCAACTGAACTGTACAGATGTTGTAGTATCATCATTTAAAGTCAATGTCTTCGCTCACATATTAAAGTGGAATTAATCAAAATCAAATAACCACATGGTGAGCATCTTTCAATGTGGCCAAAATATATATTTTATAAATTTTGCTCCAAAACATGTCTGAGAAAAAAGGAGTAGCTGTGGACAGAACCTGTGCCACATTTAGCAAAATATTTTCATGTTGACGATGTCTGACAAAAGGTAAAAACTTACCATCTCAATTTACAAAGCAGGTGTGATAAATGCTATTTTCTTCAAGTGTAATAAAGATTAACAAATAATGCACAGACAGATTACTCCTGTAATGATGCATTAATAAGATTAAAATTGTCTGTAGACGTCAATTGCGTCAGTCTTGGGGTTGAGAGGAAACGCGCAGTCGCTGAATAAATATTAGTATATATTAGTGTTGTGATCCACTAGATGGCAGCAGTGCCAGTCTGCATAAAAAGGCAGTGGACCGTATTAGATGGGGAGATAGAGGATAACGACTCCTCTCGCTAGCTAGGTAGACACAAACTTGTGTCCCCGATGCCCACCAGCGGGAAGGTGAGGCCAGCGAGGAGGTGCAGGGCCTGCGCACGCACGGGCCAGCGCAGCGAGACCAAAATGTGCCAAAACCCGCTGGCAGTGAATGAGTTAATGTGATTTTTTTGGAAGAGGAGAGGGTAGAAAAAAATCCTTAACTCCAGATTCACCTGCAAACTCCTTCGAGTTCTTATACTTTGAAAAACACCAGAGAAATCTAACCCTGAAACGCAGCTCTGCACCAGTTCCCCAACATCTAATAACACCAAATTCCCTCCATTAAATGAACATATCATTGATGTTAATTCACAAGCACGGGTTGTTGTCATTTTAAATAAATCCAATTTGGTGCTTAATATTTCTTTTTCCAAAAGATAATGTAGTTTTCAAGTGGAAGGTACTGCTTTACTGAGCCCCACCCCCATGCTACATAAATGCTGCGTCCTTTCCTTTAGCACGTACCATTCTTGGACATGCTGCCCTCCTCCATGCTGGCTCCAGCGGAGGAGTCATCCAGGTCCTTCGTCATGTCCTCCTCCATGTCCTCCTCTTCTCCTCTGTGGCCCCGTCGCTTCCAGTGAGGACCCGGATTTCTGAAACCAGCACATTTCAGGTCAGATTGTGCTCTTTAGCACCCCTCACTGGTTGAGAAGTGGGATTGTCTGTTAACGCTGTCATAAATACTGTTGCTAGGAACAACACAACACGTGCATTTGTTGACCAGCTGATGAGACAAGAACCGGTGAAGGTTCTGCCATGGCATTTATGGCAATAATGTAATTTATCTTGAACTAATAGCTAATATTTTTTCAAGGTGGTTTCAACTTCCTTTGTGTTACTTCAAAAGTAACAACCCACAACATTTTTGTGCTGTGTACAACCACAAGTTTATATTTTTAAGAAAAAAGTTAAAGGGCAACTTGCAGGTTAAATCAAAAAACTGAATGAATATTTGACCTTGTCAGAAGAAGTCTTTTAAAAACATATATTTGGAAATTACTATGTAAAACAGAATGTAAAAACAGAAATTTTAATGCAAATACGCCCATATTAAGCTAGGCTCTTACAGCAGCCTCTTTCTCGTTAGCAACGCGTCATATGACGTAGGCAGAGACAAACAATACGATTAACTTTAATTATGGGTGGATGGAGTTGGGAGAACAGTAGTGAGAAACACAAAGATAGAGAAGTGATGTGGTGAATTATTGTGTTTGTGCTTATTGCACAAATTCCTGCCTGTCAGGACATCATGTCCATCATTTTCCTTCAAGGAAAAACAAGGTTTTTGGACCCTGG
>JBAMYA010000008.1:17212093-17224798 GCA_037176975.1 Arrhamphus sclerolepis
GAAGTTATTTATAACAATTTTATCTCAAAATATTGTTTATGGCATAGTTATATATTTCTCTGGTTCTGAAAATCTAACTGTTCCATCATTAATGTACACTATGCTGTATCGTGGTGTCCAACCTGCAAGTTGCCCTTTAAATTTAAGTTAAAGACAATTTTGTGTCATTTTTGATTGTATGATAAAGCCTCAAAACTTGAAATTTTACAAAAAAAAAAAAAAGGCTTCTTTACTTTTTTTTTTATTGGTGAATTTACAATAAAAAAAGAATGTCATTTTAGTACAAAAGTTTAATTTCTTATAACAAGATGGGGATTTTTGTGAAATTTTAGATTTTATAACAAAAATTAACTTTTATGAAGAGATTTTTCTGAAAAAAAAAAAAAAATGAAGTCACTCGTTTATAAATTTGCGATTATGTGTGAATTATTTGTGACTTTAGGACAAAAGATTATATTTTTCGGTAAAATAGAATTTTGTGAAATTTGACATTTCATGACAAAACTTTACTTTTTCTTTACAACTAAGTCCAGGAGTAAAAATAAAAAAGTAACCGTCCCTTTAATGGTAACCATGGTGATGTGAGTCTAACGCCTCTGCGTTAGAGGGTTAAAATATTAGCCTAATACTACCATCCTGTTGATGCAGCCAACAACCAGATGCCTTACCCCTTCTTTCCTCCCTTCTTTCGGGACTCAGCGGGGGTGCTGGGTGGTGATGGCGAGCGTCTCCTCTTCTTGCCGGCGGCGTTGGCCTTGCGCTCCTTGCGATCAGGTGTACGGGAAGACTGATCAGACAAACCCGTGCAGCGCAGGGAGCGAGGGATGGAGGATGAGAGAAAGAGCCGCAGAATGAGAGGATGGAACGGTTGCACACACAAGGAGGGGAAGCGGTCGGAGAACAACAGCAGGGAAGGGGGATGCCTTGGTGGGCGGTGGAGGAGACATCCAGGGTTCCTGTACGCAAACTATTTATTTACTGCTTAGTTATTGTGGAAAAGTTTTCCACAGTCTGTCTACAAGTCAGTTTTTGGTTGTGCAATATATTCCTCTAGTCATGATCCAAGTAGCTTCTGTTTTATACAATTTTACTGTCAACTTCTCACCAGTTATCAGTCATCTTAATGGTGCTGGAAACAATTGGATTTCTATACAGTAACAGTGATCAAGCCATGACTAATGCAAACGCAGGTAAAACAGGAACCCCGAAATATATTGGAAAAGTACAAAGTGTGAAGAAAGGTTTGGAAAAAAGATGAGCAACAGATGTGGAAGCCAGATGAGGACGACGAGGCACAACACACAGCAAAGCTGCATGCAACAAAACACAAACTTGCAACAAAAATGCACTCGTGTGCAAACATTTCGATTATTTATGAAGCGACTAGAGACAACTTTGTTGTAAATAGACGCAATATAAATAAACTGAACTGAATTTACACATCTGATAAAACAGTCTGTTGTTGTTCTTTTTCTTTTTTATTGAGTTGGGCAAAATTAATGTGAAAGTTTAGTGATAAACTAAAATAAAAATGAAAGTCAGATTTTCTCACACATGCAGCACAGACGCTTACCTCTTCTTCTTTCGGGAAGATCTTCTGGCGGAAGCTGACTGGCTTCTTGTTCTCGTCCACCTCGTAGTCCTCCTCATTCATCCACTCATTAAAGGCATCTGTGTCCGAAACCCACTTGGCATGAACCTGATTGGACGAGGGAGCAAAGAGGTTCAGGGGTGCGTGTGTTCATCACACTGGCTTTTCATATTCTATCACTGCTAAATAACTAAATAAGCTGCACTGGTTTGCTTTCATTTCTCATTGGAAAAGACCAACAGTTACATTAAAATTGAGATACAGAGCATTTTTTAAGAGCAATATTACGATCTCTAAATGTCTATCAGCTTCTTAAAGTCAAAAAGTGGGAAAACAGCTAGAATAACCATGTGACCAGGATACATGAAGGACAATAAATATGATAAAAGGGCACAAAGCAACATTGCTGATATAAATTAATCATAAAGGGACCAAAAACAGAAGCCTGTGTGACCTTGTGACAAAAACTAAATGTGTAAAATTCTGTTTCTAGTAACACTGAGTACAACCAATCATAAACACTTGTGTTGAACTCTGAACAAATAATAGAACTGCCTGCAACATTTACAACAGTTTTCCATGTGGTTATGCCTCATTTCCCATGTGTTTTTTTTTAAATAAAATGTGGTTTTAAGAGACTGGCCAGGTGACTGGGTCACTGTCATCATTTGTACTGGACTAGTATTACCTGAGGGCCTGTGGTAATACGTGATAAATGCAGATTACGTCTGTGATATTAATCCAGGGTGAAAGCGGCGTGTCCGTGATTTGTGACGTAAAAACTCCACCCCAAATGACCTATCCTATTTCAGCCAACACAGAGGTCATGGGATCATTTTAATCCTGTACTAATGCACATCTCAGTAATTCAGTGATTTGTGGGAGGGATTATTATTATTATTATTTAATTTCCTCTAAGAACCTTTTCCCTGCTGTAATTATGTCAGCTCTGGTGGATAACATAATCGACTATATTTTGGGACAGAGTTCAAGAAATCTGTCAACGTTGTGGAGACCCATGAAAAAGAGAAGTTCAGAGTTCCAGTTAGTGTTCTGTTTACTGTTACCAAGACTTGTTCAAGTGACCATTAAATTTAGGGTCTTTTCTCACATCCAGTGTCTCTCTCTTCCTTTTTGCCGCGACTGCTCATTTGATTATAGCAACGGATGTTATGCAACGCAAAGCTTTTACAACATATCCAAAAATTGTCTGTAAATTATAGTATAACATAGACTTTGATAATGCTTTCCAAATACACTATTTAAAAAACAAAAACAAAAAACAACACAGACGTCAGGGTGGAATTTAAAAATTACTGCAGGTCCCCATGTAATACTAGTCCAGTGTGCGTAAAGCATTCACTGCTGATCAGTCACGTAATGTGAACAGGAAAATGACTTGAAGACTCCTAATCACAAGATGGTAAATCATGTAATCTGAACAGACCTGTGATAATCCAACTCTGAAAACAACATAGTCTGAATCCAGCTTCAGTCCAACGTCTAAAGAATAACGGTGCTGTGTAGAAATGTGCCAGTAATCCTCTCATTTTATTAAAGCTTTTAAATTTTCACTGATTTACTTCATCCAGGTTCCATTGAATGTTCTGCCTTTTAAGATTAAAATAATCTGATATTAAACCGGCTACCAATCTGTCTCTTTTTCCAATACCAAATATAGCATGAAAGGTCTCACCTTCCAGGGTCTGTCAGTGCCTGGTGGGTCCTCCACGTCACCGTCCACTTCACTGGCTGACACCCAGGTGTCATAGCTAACAGAATAAAAAAATAAATAATTAAAAATAAAGAAATGAAAAAAATCAGCCATGGCAGGCAGTTAAGCTAGTATGCATTAAAATTTAGCATTTTTATTTGCTTCTCTGAACTCGAGTCTGGTCACCTGTCTGGATAAAGGCCCCAGTGAACAAGAACCTGCTTGTCTTTCCTCATCACAGGCCGCAACCACTCCTCTACAAAAAAAAGACAAGCAAAACACATATAATCATGAATCATAATCATGCTACAAGGAAATACTTGAGGTTTAAATATGACAAAAACATCCACAAGTACCATATGATTATCAAAACCAAATCTGTAAATCAGAGTTAACCAACCTTCGTCTTGCTGGGAAAGAGAGGGGTAAATGTGGTGGGTGGCCTTAGACTTGTCCTCAGTGATGGAGCCCTGGAGAGATGCAAGAAGAAGAAGACGTTATTTATTTATTTATTTATTTAGTTGTTTGGTGTTTTAATCGATGCACAAAAGGTATGGCACTTTTAAAATTTCGATGTACCTGTTACAATGACAATAATAAAGGTATTGATATTGAAGATATATTGGTATTGACAATTTAAGAGATATAAACAGCAGCACTCAGGATTAACAATCATGAACAATCCAACATGCAAACTCACCTGATGCCTTTTGATGATGTCTTTGAGCTTGCTGGCCTGTTTTTGCTCGATGTCAGGCGACAGGAAGACAATAGGTCGCGTCAAACAGTTATTCTGCAGGTGGAAAAATGAGCATTGCATTTTGGTCTTTGTGCAAAAACAGTCAGACATGGAAAGCATCTAGAACCAGCAGCATCATACCTGGACCAGATTCTTCTCTACATTCAAGAACATTTCTACATTCCTGTCCATCCGGGAGGGATTCTGCAGGTCAAAACGACGCCTGGGAGGGAAACGGAAGTCAGTTCGTCAATAAAAAAAAAAGAAAAAAAAAAAAAAAAAAGAAAAAAACCCCCAAAACACAACATAGAAAGTTACAGAGTCAAGACCACAAATCAACTCACCAGCCCTGCTCGCTCTTAAACTTGTAAACCGACCCCAAAATATGACAGAGTGCCCCTCCTGCCTTGAAATCGAGGAAACACTTGGCCTGAGGAAAGAAGAGGAATCGTTTTCATGTCACATCAAATGCTTTGGGTCTTCAGTTACAGTCATGGTAAGGTATGTGGTTTTAGAAGAGATAATATGCACGTGTGCTTACGGGTAACTTTGTGAGAGCAGGATTGTTGACTCTGCGCCCGAATGCATCCTCCTGGAACTGCAGCAGCTGGACCACCAGGCCCGCCAAGGATTTACTGGACGGGGAGTCATTCTGGACATACTGGCACCAGAAAGAATAAAAACATGTCAGTGGCACTGAAGCAAAGAAACATCTGAAGCTATGGGTGTCACAATTCATCTGGCAGTTAAGTGATTAAGAAATCACTTTGGTGAGACTTTACAGAAAGAGTTGGTTTGGAAAAAGTATATTAGTTTATAATAACCTACTTAAACTACAATGAATGTATGTAAATCATTACAGGATCATATCTTTTCCTCTATGCCTTACCAAAACATTTAGTTTATGCAACAACCAGGGAATTTCTATCATGTTGCATTCAATTACTGATTTTCAAAACCACATGCTACGTACTGCACATTTAGTTCACAGTATAAACTGCATACTGTTCTCGTCATCATTGATAGAGGTAGTACGCCACCATAAGAACCACTATACTACAAAGTCGGTCACATGACCGCTTTGAATACGTTCCACTGTAATGATGCTCCAGTGATGGTAGGGCAGTCCTTCTCAGTATCATTAATTACTTAAATCGGTTCATTAAAAGATTTTTTTCAGCACTTGAACTCTGAATGTATTTGAGACCCACTGAAGGAAACACAGTTACACAGTTCACGCTCTCCATTTGACGGACTGTTGAATTTAAATAATTTAAAGTCTCTTTAACTGGTCTTCAGTTTGGACTTTTTGAGCCAGATTCTGTAAATTTAAGCCACAGACTATCACTAGGACAGTTGTACTTTCAGTGGTTTGTTCAATGAACAGGTGAGTGACTACACTTCCTTTCCAGTGACGAGGTGTGTTTTTGACACAATATAATCATTTCATCTGTAACTGAAAGCAGCCAAACTGAAAAACATCCAGATCATTTCAGTAAGCAATGTAGGTAAGTTTGTTCACCTGAAAGAGTTGTTCTTTCAAATAAAACAAAGTTTCTCCAGCAGTAGAAACTCATTCATGTACCATAGGCATAATAGAGATTATGCAAATTTATACTACATGCTGGTAGTAAATCGTACTGCATTAGTAGTTTCAAAAACAGCCTCTGTCATCTTCCCCAGTGGGTTTGGTGCCATAACATCCCCTTCTAAAAACAAGCCTATTTTAGCCTCAGTTTACATTTCGATCAAGGGGATCACAGTGTTTTTCCATGTCAGTTGTGGCTAGCATGAAGCCACAGACAAAAAAAGATCTCAGCATCAATACACAAGTTCAAATATAAGATGAGTCTTCCACAAAAAAGGGGTCCAAAGGGTTTTTTATAATGTTCCTACCTTTTTATTCTTAATTTCTTTTTTCAACTATTTTTTCACAATATTTTGTTGCGTTAGAGCAGGATGAAGTCACTCATATTTTTGAGGTAACTCCTGTGCCTGTCAATTAAAAAAAAAAATGCCATAAAGAACTAAACATCTTTGTTTCATGGTTTGAATAAAAGTAGATACCCTGAAATAGGTTTGTTGTAAATTGTCAATATTATTACAGCTACTTACTTCTGACATTGCCCATAGCAGCAAGTTATGTTGGTCCTTTCATTTTCTGTTATTATTTTTTCCCTTTTTAAGATGAAAAACATTTTAAGGGCTTGTCTCTAAAAGAAAGACACTGAGATCTCGTTGAAACTATCAGTTTGGTAGATGATTTATGACATGGTTAACCAATCCTCCCAGTGATGATGTTGAATTTGATCATTTGAGAGAAAAATAAAGCCTGTCTTAATTGATAGGATTTCTGTAAAAGCAGCAATCTCCGTTAGTCCCACTATATGTTGTTGTCACAAAAACACATTTTTTATTATTCTTTACCCCGCCAACTATTCTTACACTGTTTAATGTAGAAATGCGGTTCAAACACAAAAATGATGGCGCAATATGTGGAGTTACTTTTCTTGTTTCCACAAAAATCGACTATTTATCTGCAAAAGTTCTGACAGAAATAAATGGCAGAATGGTAAACTGCCAGAATGGAGCAGCCTGAAAATGTTGCTCAAATGTCACACCGTTTTTCGCAGGAATGCCTCGTGGGTCTTATGGTGGCAACAAAATTTGGTTTTGGAGCTGAGGTCTCTTTGTAAAAAGCAACTGTTTCACAAAATTGTTACAGTAGGGCTGACCAATGACTCCTGGTCAAAGCTGCTGAACTGGCATGAACCATGAAATTCTCCCAGAATTAAATGCTGATCAGTGGTGAAATTTAAAGTGGTTGTGCACACATCCGGAACAGACAGTGGCAGCAATCCCACTGCAATTTCTCCTGTTATTCTGTCACACTAATGGACCCCTGCTTATGTTAGTACCCAAAAGTCTCCTGCACACGTTTACATTTTCATTGATTTAGGATGAAATGGCAAAGGTAAATATAAACATTCTTACCAAACTAAGCTCTGACTATTATAGACTTAGTGACTAGATATAAACTTATTTGTGCATGTTCAGTTTCTATCGTATTGTCTGTCCTAAAACGTCAGCAGACATCAGAAAGTGGATCAAATAGTCTTAAAATGTCTTTTTAAAAATAAAAATGTTGCCCTTGTTACACCGTCAACAAAGTGTGTCAGTGGGTTCCAAGAGAAAAACACACACAGCTCTTATGCACAAAACACTACAGCATTTACAAAATGCACAGAGATGCGATTATTAATTTTCAATATAAGCATAATATGAGATGATTAAAGGCGGTTCGTGCTTAGCTTGTTTTGTTTGTGTTGTGGTTTTTGGTGAGTTGTGGTTGTGTCCCGTGACTTCTCCGTTAGCTTCTGGGGCCTTATATGATTGCATTAAGAGAGTTCCCCTTTCACTTCTGACCCAACAAAGCTGCACATGTGAGATCAACACTCCCAGCAGCTGCATCTTTCACCTGAAGCTTGTTTGGAAACATTTCTCCCGACTTTGTTGCCATTTTTGTGATACCGAGAGAACCGTTGGCGAGCTAGCGGCGAGCAGGCTAACTGATAAAAGTGAGGCTCACTTTAGTTGTTTATCACTTAACCAGCAGCGGTTTTCCAGCATCAACGGAGAAAGCTAACTGTTTACTTCCAAATAATACCGAGAGTATGAACAGACCGCTGAAACTTCGGCTCTGCCTACTAATTTAATGCCTGCAGCTATACACTCCATTGTGCCAGTGCAACGCGGGCCTTCGGCGGATCAATGGAGCAGCCAACCCACCTTCTTGTAGTGCTTTCCGATCCACAGCCGCACCGTCTCCAGCTGGGATATCGTGTCCGAACTTTCCCAGAACTTCGTAGAGGGCCCCCCGTCTTTCTTTCGTCCCACCGCGGTTCCGCTACCGACCGGCCCGCTCGTCGGCCCGCCTGAGCCCGTTCCGCCCGCCGTAGTCGCCGCCGTCGCCATTGTGTGTCGAGTTCTCTGCGTCGTCTTTCTCCTCCACAGCGGCCCTCACCGTGCAAGTTTTTGAATGATATTGCGCAGCCGCAAACATGCTGACAGTTCAAATCTCGCGAGGCTCAGTTCAGTTTATGGGAAATGAAGTCGTTTTTGCGACGTATGACGCTGGCATTATCTGCACAATTTGTCCGCTCTATTGTATCATTTAAATTTTGTGTGTGTTAAGGCTGAGCAGTTAATTTAAAATTAGTCGAAATAATGATGATAAACAGTAAAATAAAAGAAGCATGCTGTTCATGCCAATTTGAATTCGTATTTCATCTTATGTGTTTATTCTTAAAACTTAAAAGGATGTGTCTGTGTGCGCACATGTGTGTATTAGAGCTGGGCAATTAATTGAAAATTAATCAAAACTATCATTCAAAACCAATAATCAATGTAATCTTGCTCATGTCAGTTATTTCAAATTTTAATTTTTTTTAGTCATTAGGCTAAATGAGTGAATGTGTGCGTTTCCTTTCTCTTATTTTAAAATCAGACATATACTCTTTTATAAGAAAAATCTCCCAGTTTTAATAGATGATTATATATGGGCAAAATCTTGTTGGTGATCAACTTGGACAAAAAGTAATTGCTACTGAGACAATCACTCACTGATCGTAATTCAGGCAACTTGTTCCATTAATCGTGATATCGATTTGAAAATCATATCGTCCTGCCCTTGTGTGTGTGTTTACTGTTCTTTTAACTCACATCAACTCAACTTTATTTACAAAATACGTTAAAGTGCTGGACACTAAAATAAATAAAACAAGTAAAAAAAAAAATATATATATATATATATAAAAAAAAAATATATATATATATATATATATATGTATATATATATCTGGGAGATATATATATACATACATATAATATATATATATAAGAATAAAACAGAAACAGAAGTGAATTACAATTAGGAAAAATAAAAGTCGTACAAGTTATGTACAAGACAATAAAAAGTGCTTTGCAACATTAAAAAGCGCATTAAGATGTAAAAGAGTTTAAAAGCAGAAGAAAAAAATTAAAAGTGAGATATACGTAGGCCTATATGTATATACTGTGACTGCAAAGTCACATAAAAACAAGAAATGAAGGACTTTAAATACATTGAAATTGACACAATTAAAACCAAGGAAGTTCTAAGTTGATTTATACTTCTCACGCTGCAGCAACTCTTCAATATCCATTCAAGCAGTTGCATAAAGGAGGTTGAAAGGCATGAAGAGCAAAGACAATTTTTCTAATTGACTTGCTTTTTAAAAACGTCCCGACTTCCAGCTGCTCTCAGGTCTTCTGGTAGATGTTCCACAAACGTGGTGCGTCATAATAATAATATTAAAGATAATGATAATAATAATAATAATAATAATAATAATGAGAAGAAGAAGAAGAAAAGTATAATAATACTAAAAAGAGGTTTCCTTGTATGTTTTTGTTCTTACTCTTAATATAAAGCAATAAAAGAGTCTTACAATCAACCCTGAGGAAACAGGTAGCCAGTGCAGAGACTTTAAAACTGGTGTAATATACACTCTCTTTCTGGTTTTAGTTAGTTATGAAGAAACTGGAATTGTGCAACAGTTTTTGAGAACGGAAAGAAGAGTGTTACAATAATCTGGTCTGCATGTAATAAAAGCATGGACCACTGAGAGAAACCTTCTTTTTTTTGTTTTTTTTTTAGGTGATAAAATGTATTCTCAGTGATAGTTTTGATGTGGGAATCAAAAATCAGGTCTGATCCAGGATGACACAGAGGGTAAAGAGACACCAGGTGCACTTCTGAGAAAGATTAAATTCAGTTTTGGTTGCTCAGTCACACGTGAGAAAGAACATGCTTTCTGATGCTGCATGAATACATTTGAAGTCTCGACTTTCAACCTGTCAAATGCATCAAATTAGTGCAAAGCTGCACTCCAGAGCATTTACAACTTGTCAAATCCGTTATCACTGTTTATTGTAGTTTGATGTTGAAATCCTTTTCCAGTTCTGACTGTGACCTGATGATGGAGACATAGAGCTTTCTTAAGCTTATGGATCTCTTTTTTTTTTTTTTTTTCAGGAGCATATGTTGTGCATTTTGCCCACTTGCTGCCCACATCTGGAGACGTTTCTTTTGTCCTGCCAGAAGCTCAGTTGCTGACATGTGAATTTTAGCACAGTTCAGTTTTACTTCAGGTTGAATCTGCATGTTCAAAAGGGGGTCTTTTTTGGCAGCGTAATGAATTTCTATACCTTTGCAGGTGTTACTCAGCAGGAAGTCCAATTAAACCAATCAGCTGAGCTACAAGCACATCTTATCAACATAAAGACTGTGATGACTTTCAATATTTTTTTGTATTCAAGTCAGACAAAATTCAGACAAATTAACAGTAGAGAGATTCATATTTCTCCAAATTTATCTTCTCTTCATTGATTTTATGTGGAATCCACAACAGAATTTGAAATTCTTCTCCGTGCATGAAAAGCCCTGAAGGGCCAAGCTCCATCTTATCTTGGAGACCTCAAAGATCCTTGTCATCCCAACAGAATCAGGCAGATCTTATGGGCTCCTTCAAACTGGGGAATTCTCATAACTCCTCATAATGTGAATTACAGTTACAAGAACCAAGACACGGTTACCATGACGATGGCAGACATCTAAAAAAAAGACTCTTAAGGCTGAAGAGCAGGACACGATGCACGCTTGCTGACTGAGTGTCAGTGAACACGGTAAACGCCGAGCAGCACAAATGAACCGAGGCTGAAGGATGTCCCAGGAAGGAGGAATCCCATCCCACTACCAACCAGTGACGCACCTCTGCACAACATGGAATCTCATCATTTTATGGAGAAAAATAAAAATCAAGATTTTGTGTACTTTGGAATTTTATGGCAAAAATCTTTTTACAACAAAAAGGTTGCAAAAGTCCTAATTTTGAAACAAAAAATGTGATTTTATGAGATGAAGTTGCAACTAGCCTATACAAAATTAACAATTTTACGATAAAGTTGTATAGACAGACAGACAGACAGACAGACAGACAGACAGACAGACAGACAGACAGATAGATAGGTATCTGTTGTAAATTTTGTATAATTGCAACTTTATCTCCTAAAATCACTATTTTTTTGTTGTGATTTAGGGGTTGCTACTTTTCAATAAAAAACAGAAATTGTAATTTTAAGTCAAAAACGTTTTATCTTATTTTGTGATTTAATGTAAAAAAGTTGTAATCTTGTGACACATTAAAAATTTTACATCATAAATGAGCTTAACATGATCTAAGAAGTGGAGGAAAAAAAAAAAACAAAAAAAAAAAACAGGCTCACAGTGTCTGTTGACCAGGCGATGGTTACCGGGGTAACACTGGGGAGCCCTGGTTTCCAGATCCTCTCTCCAGGGGCCCAGTTGAGCTCTATGAGTTGGGTTTAAAGTGCCAAAATGAAAAACAGCAATGCAGCTCACTGATTCGACGACATTTTTACAGATGAAAAGACCATTCTCTTTAAGTTCTAACCTTTTAATATCAGGACATAATAAAAATTAAATCGATCTGGTGTCCTGGAGGTCTGCTTTACAGTCTGGCCATGGCATGTCAGTCGAGCTGAGATCTGAATGGGGGATGATACATTCTTTGTCCTTCTTGCTCAGCAGTTCTGTTGAGGAGTTGCTGTTGTGTTTGGGACTGATGACCCAGTTTTGTCCCAGCTTTAGCTCATCAGACAGTCGGCCTGCTTTGGTTCATGTAAACAGAGGTTAATGTTTGACTCGATGACTGCACGGCACTCAGGTCCATTCTTTGGGGTGACTTGTTTTTTTCTTTCTTTTTTCGCTGATGTACTGTTTGGTTTTCATGCAAAAATGTGGCTGGGAGCGTAATCTCGTCTGTCTAAAGGTCATGCATGCCATGTGTTTAGAGAAAAGCAGTAATTGAAAAAAGAAAAAAAAAACAACAACAAAAAACAAAAAAATACCAACACTTTTTCAGTCTCGTTCTAACTGTGCTGTCATGATCTTTAATTTTTAATCTGTGGCATAAATAAGACATGGACAGCTCTAAATACATCACTTTCTTCTTCTTCTTTTGTCTTGTAGTTTTCTGAACGTTTCAGGGTTGGATCTTATTGTGTGTGTTTTTTAATTATTCTCTATTTCATCCTGAGTCTCATCATCACCATGGTTACCATTAAAGAGTCGGTTGTCCTTTACTTTCTCAACAAGCTAAGCAGTCATAAATTAATAATAAATAAATAAATGCATTTTTTGTGTTAAAATCTTAAATTTCCCAAAATTCACAACTTTTATCATAAAATTCAGGCTTTTGCACTAAATCACTAGCCTATTTATTTCTTGTATGATCGTATTTTGTTGTAAATGGCTTATGGTCTTTTTTTTTTCATAAAAACTGTTAGTTTTTGTAATAAATTTATCATAAAATTGAGACTTTTGCTTTAAAATCACTTTTTTTTCTTTGCAAAATCACAAATTTAAATCAAGGAAGAAGCAAATTTTGTGGGAAAAATGCTAAATTTGAAAGGTCCAGACTTTTGTTTCATACAATCACAAATATTGTCTTTTTTAACTACAAGTTAGAATTATATCTATCTATCTATCTATCTATATATATATATATATATATATATATATATGTTTGTTTGTTTTTT
>JBAMYA010000008.1:17224898-17244308 GCA_037176975.1 Arrhamphus sclerolepis
CGGGCTAAACGGAGGAGATTCAAACTTTTTTTCTTTCTGTTTCAAAAATTTCCAACTTTTTGGGGGAAAAAAACATATTTACAGCCTGGTTCAAAAAAAAAAAAAAAAAAAAAAAAAGCAGCATTCCGGTCAACTGCAAGAATTTTGATTCTATAAATCCAGAAATGTTGCACAATCAGGGGGTTGTTTTTCTGAGTCAAAGCTACGTTGATGTCAAATGTGTAAGACAGTCAGCATTAGCATTTGTGAATTAAGAGCTAAGCTTCAGACGGCTTTGGGATGGACATCATTGCAGGGTGGGACATGCGGCATTATTGCTCCTGATACTCAAAATTATCGTATTTTGAGGAAAATTATTGTACAGCGTCTCAGTGGGCGGGTCCAGCTGACCATTCAGCCAATCGTGCTTTGTTCTGAGACATACGCCACCAGTATCTCGTGCAAAGCAAAGCATGATTGGCTTGGAAACGTGTCACGTGGGAACATAGATGCCTTCAGGGTTCACAAATAAAAATTGTGAGATGCTGATTACTACCGCACATTCACGGAAATGGTCAAAGTATCATATATTTTGGCCTTTTGATTGAGAGATAACTAAATTATCGTACAAATACAATAATTACAGCTGGCAAGACTGGGGATGGAGAAGTGTCTGTGATTGGCAGCTGGCTAGCCTCTTCAACCAAACCACCTTCATCCCCATCCAAAGGTTGAGCTGCCAATCAAAGCGGCCTTTGGCTCAGTGTGACAGCCACATGTCGAGGAGGCTAGCTGCGTACCACGGAGCATGTTAGGGGGCAGTACTCACACTTATTTGGGGCTTTAAAAATATGTACCTTTCTGGTCTTCTTCTCCTTCTGACTTCCTCCAGTTATTCTAGACAAAGTGGACTGGATAACGACTCGTGTAACCATCAGTGCTGATCTTTTCTTGCAGAAGCCATGGAGGTATAGATGTGCAGCTTCACAGCTTTGGAACTACATGATTTACGCTCCACAGTATCGCAGCAGCACACCATGGTTGTTAAGGCTAGAAAACGACGTAAAATCATTCATCTGTATCACTTCTTTTTGTGTTCTTTACAAAAAAAAAAAAAAAAAATGTGAACCATTCCTGCCACCTAGTGATGAAAATAGCCCTATTTTGTGGTACTCAGGTAGCTTCTGTTGGCTTACAGCATTTGACCAGGAGTTGAACTGGCAACCACAGCAGCCAAGAAGCAGTCCAATCCATCCAATACGCCTTTGTCATTCCATTAACACAAATGCTCCATGTTCTTTGAAAGAGTTGCGCCCCATGAACGACTTCCCCAGCTAGCTAGCTGTGCAGTTACAGTGAAGCGCCACCATGACACACAACCCACAATTCAGTCTGGCAACGCTGAAAGGACAGTGAAGCTGAGGACGCCTGCTGCGTACGCGAGTGTGAGCGAGGGTTTACAGGTCGGCCTGCTTGTAACACGAGGACTGCTGGACTCTGGCGGTCCTTGATTTGGGTGTCAAACTAGGACGTGTGGACAGACATGATCAGAATGAATGTGAGGTCATATTTACTAGCATGAAATGTTGTGTTTTTTTTCGTTACTGGTGTTTTATGCTCCTGTGGTGGTCCTGTCCAGCTCAGATTTAAAAGCACCGTACACAGCTCGTTTCAGCTTTCAGCCCATGTTTGCTGCATCCTGGTTGTGTTTTCTGGGCTGCTGGTGCACCATCCTCCCCCTGCAGGGCACAAATAAGGCCTTTTCTTTTGTCTGCTCATCAGTTTTGGAGGCTGGAGCCACTGCACTTCCTGCACTTCTGCTTTACTCCTTTGAAGGATTGTGAGTGGAGCTGGGTGAACAAAACTGAGATAAAAAAACACAGCAGTCCTGACATGATCTGGCTGCATTTCTGCAGATTCCTGTGGAGAACGTTTTGACTATATTTTGTTTTTATGGTCATGCAAATGTTACAGAAGTACCGACTGTCATGGTGCTGGTTTATTTTTGAATAAAAACAAAATAAAAATCATCTTGTTGGAGTGGGTCTTACTTTTAGGCAAATGCAGCCTCAGACTCAGCAGCTTATGAAGTGGTCGTTCCTGGTAGGACCATCAGGGTTGTGCATGTTTGATTCCACTGACTTTGCTTCGGCTGCTCCAAAAACTTTTCTTCCTTCTTTTCAGTGTGATTATTTTTGCCAGAAGAGTCTTTCTCCCAAACAAATCATACTAGTTCAGTCTTCTAGCTGTGCTGCTTTAACATTTATTGTGCTCAGTGAGTCTTTCAGACTGACATGTAGGTCTCAGGTTATTTGTATTTCTCTGAGAACTATACAGTCTGACCGCGTAGGAAATTTGCCAGGACGCCCACACCTGAAGAACATTTTCCACTCGCAAAGCATCTTTCTCACTGCAGAACACTGAACTCCGAATGGTTTGGAGGTGATTTCATATCCTGACTGATGAACAACAACAACTGTTACTTCTCTATGAGCATAGCTGATGTCTCTCCCTCTTGGCATTATGCCATCAAACACCTGAAGGCTCCAGACAGCAATGCAACTGCCAAAACGTCTGTTTTTATAGAAGTCTGCACATCTGCTGATCGTCAGTTCATCAAAGCCTGATGATCAACAACTGACCCCTGAAATCCTTTAGAAGGAGGTACTTAGTGTTACCAACACACGTATTTCTTTCCCTTTTTTTTCTTTTCGGTTCAACTTTCGTGAAATGAATTATGACACTGTAGGAAAAAAAAATACGTTACTTCTTGTTGTGCGAGGCCAATTTCAACGAGACCAAATACAATCAGATGATGGTTTTGTTTTTGTTTTCTTACATAAAAATTAGGATTTTTGGTCACTATTTAAAATTTTTTTTTTTTTTATTGTTGCAGCTTCATAAAAGTCTAACAGAAGACCATTCAAGTATCCTTTTCAAATGCTTAAAAATCAAACAAACAAACAAAAAAGTTTTAAATTCCTTCTGTGTTTGTTTATTTATTTGTTTTTTTCTTTGCGTGCAGGAGATGTTTGTTTCATGAGAAGCGCTCAGAGTGAGCTCACTTCCCAATTTACAGGGTGAGAGAGAGTGAGAGAGGCAGGGGGGAGGGGGGGTGAAAAAAGAAAAAACTTGCCATCCGGTTATGGTCTGTGAGCAGAAAAAAAAATTGCAACTGCAATGGTTTGCGCCATCGAGTCAACGCGCGCCCGCATGAATTGAAGGGAGACTGGAGGCCGCGTTCACTGCAACTTTTCAACAAAACGACTCAAATGACAGAGAGCGCGAGGCCGCTGCCATGGACTGTTCGATAAAGGTAAGAAGTGGCTTTGTTTGTAACGCGGCGCCTGGGATGACAGGCGGCCACCCACATCAGCCTGAGTCTGCTCAGTGAGAGAGGCGAGGCGGTGATGCGAGCTCCCCACTCTTTCCTTCTTGTACAAAATTTCCTCTTCCTTCCCGTTCGTGGTTGTATGTCGGCTCTATAATAACACAACTAACCACTACATCTTTACACTCAGATAAAACACTAATTGGTGGCCGCCGACACGCGTAAAAGAGGAATTTCCAAAAGCTTCGTTCTTTTTTCTTCTTTTCTTTCTAATTGCTGACTTTAATCGAGGCCGTGCACGACCCAAGGAGCCACGATTAAAAATAAGAATCCTTATTATTAACATTATTATAAGGCGAGTGAAATTACTGAGCAATCACCTTCGGCCTGACTGGCAGTCTTGTTTGTGTAGAGAAGATTGAGTTAAAGAAAGGATGCGGGACTTTGCTGATGCGCGCACGGCAGGTGTCCCCGAAGGCGCCACGGACCAAGTGCGGAGCAGGAGGTCCCGTTTTCCAGCATGACTGACTGGTATTTCTCTTTTCCACACAGTTTCACATGTTATGGAGTCGTTTTGTGTCTCATCTCCTCAGAAAAGGAGAATTGAACGTTTTCACGAAAGCTGGCCGTTGCGCAACTCGGGTGGACAAACAAAAAAACGCAGACATGTACACAAATGCGGGCCTGGAGTCACGCACTTTTATTTCTACAGCAGAACATGGAGAAACCTCATCAAGAACGTCTTATTTGTATCACAGAATAAATCGGTTGAAAATGTATTATTATTATTATTGTTGTTATAAGTTTTTTTTTTCAATTGTTATTTTAATAATTCTTTTTAAATTTTAGCGAATCTGCGACGTATGTTTTCTTATTTTTTGAAATTAAAAAAAGGCTTTTGAAATTTGCAGCTTTTAGTTTGAGAACTAATCATGTTTTGAACGTTTCTGAAAAACAATTTAATAGTTTTTAATCCTTTTGTTAAAGACCTGAACACAACGGAGCTGCAGAATTATGACATGTTTTTCTTTTTAGTTAAATGGTTGTTTTATTTTATGCCACGTTAGTTCACGCGCAGCTCTGGGCCGTGGGATTGTTTTCCCGTGAAATTATTATGGAGTTGATTATTGTCCCGTGTTTTTGCTGCAGATTGTGTGTGAGGTTATTTTAAGAATAATTTATTGCTGCAAACGGGAGCGCTTGTCAGGTGTTGTTATCTGAGCTCGGCAGGCTTCCTGTCTCAGACCTCAGACTTTCCGCGCACATTTCCGCCCTCTGGACTCCACAAAAGAAAAACGTCAAAAAGCACACAAGCGCCAAGCCCGACAGAGAGCCTGCTGGACCCTCGGAGGGGCCTGAAGTGGACCCGCGGGGAGCGGAGGCCCTGAAGAGGCCCCGCAGCTCTGGGGCCTGGAGGGCCCGCAGCGGTAGCCTGGAAAAAAAAAAAAAAAACAGAAAAGAAAAGAAAACCGCGTCGTTGTTTGTGCGGCGGAGCGCGCAGCTGCGCGGGCCTTTGCAAAATCAGCTCGCTGCGACTTTTACTTCTGCTTTCTGACATTTTGTCTCAGAGACGACGAACTTTGCACAACTCATCTGCGGCCCGAGGCCTTTAATCCGCCAAAATATGCGCTTGACTGAAGCTGGGGCCGCAGGATTAGTAATAAATAACAGTCATCATCATTTTAAAAAAGAAAAGTGTTTTAATTTCGTATAAACTGAAATGTAAACAGCAGCTCAGCAGGTAAAAAAGACACTTTCAGTTTCTAGAAATTTACTAAATGAGGAACAAACTATGAAACCCGCAAATCAAAAACAAAGGTTTTTCATTAAAACAAGCCTACCACCTTTTAAGAATTATTGTGCCTTATTAAAATTAGTTAAAATTAAACCAAGACACAGTACCAGTCTAGAAAAACAAAATCCATAGATCTTAGGCTATTAAACATCTGCAACATGTTCTGCTCAAAATCCTATAAAAGCTAATTTTTCATCCATTTATTTCCAGTTCTGTTCAAAGCAGCCTGTTTCACTGTTTCCCCTCCTTCAAAGAGCGTGCCTCTTTACAAATCTGTACTGCAGCTTTGTGCTTCCTTTCAGTGCTTCAGTAAATGCAGCAGCAGGATGTGACCTTGGATGAAGATAAAGAGAGGATTAGACTTTTTTCTTGTTCTGAGTTTTATTAAAACTTTTTTTAAAAAGTACTAAATCAGTGCATTTGTAGTCACATGTAGATCTACTGAAAGAACAGTAAGGAAGATTAGGCTACAAAATGTGTAATCTTGAGAGGAAAGAAAAAAAAGTGACAACAAAAGAAGGAAATGAGTTTCATTAAAGATGTTTGTGTAGGAATTTAGAAGCCTCTAATTATTTTTGATAACTCTCTAGTGTAATTTTAGGAAAGAGTTTATTCCTGTCATAAATAGAGAAATGAAGGCTTTTACATGCGGGTATTTATTTATTTTAGACCTCCATGAAAATAATGAGCTATGTTAAGCAACTGACAGGACTCTAAAATGTCAGTCCATGGTTTCGATCATGCAGATATATATTTTGTACATTTACAAAAATGTTTTTAGAAAGACTTTTTAAAAAGTCAAGTCAACTAGTGAAGTTATGCAAACTACCATCAGTGGACGTGAAAGATGAGGTTGTTGACTCGGTTTTCACAGAACTGCATTGGTACTTATATTTATAACAAAATTGTCAGTGTTAGAAGCTGAGGCCATAAACTCTCTTCCTTTTGCGTCTATTAACAGTATTTTGCGCAACATCGTCTTTTCATATTTATTATAGGAAAGGACATTTTTTTGTCTTGTCATAAGCTTTAAATAATTTATTTTGCCCCCATGGCTAACAGGAGAGTCCATTTGTCTGCAAATTCATATTCTGTTAACTCAAAACTGCTTCGATTCACATCGTTTTGGTTCGTAATGAAGGTTGACGCTTCTTACAAGCCAAAACCATACCAAGCTCATCCAGGAAGTTGGTTTTGTTGCAATTCCGCGACTGACCACTAGGTCAGGTTAAAAGCACTGACTTTGCAGCTGAGTTTTTGCAAAATAGCGCTGCTCTCTGTGGGTCACTGACCGGATAGTTCATCCATAGTTATTATGCAGTTAATGTCTCCTAACCATTTAAGAATAGACCTAAACTCCAGAACATTCCTTTAATAATGAAAGACTATTGGTTTCATTCCCAAAATCTTCGGAAATCTGAGTAGATCTGCACATAAATCACTTCCTGACTAATAATCTGCTCCAGGTTCATGAAGACTGCTTAAAAGAGCGTGTGTATGTTGGTAATTCCAAACGATCTCAGGTTGGGAACGCTCATGTAGCTCATCAGTTATCATAAACCCCATCCACGGACCACCATGTAAGGAGGTGGAAAAACTACCACCTGATTTCGTCACATGGTAGTTCAGGTAAAATTGTAATTTTGTGAATGCAGTTGAGGAGGCAGCACTGGAAACGGCTCTACTTCTGAAATGCTCCCATTTAAACATTTGGTTCAATAGAAATGAATGCAGCGAAGTTGCAAGACAATCATCTTTGTTATCTGAGAAACCACCATTTGAAATCCACCAGGGCCTCGTGACACAGTTGGGGCCTGAGTTGAGACGAAGTTAATTTAGACACCCACTGACACTTTAAGAAACACAATCTGAAGCTTAAACATGTGAACTGTCTTATATTTCAAATTCATTCTCATATTTAAAAGACTTGTTTTAACAGTCTTTGAATATTATGAAAATAACAGTCCATGTAGGAAAAAGAGGTGGGTTGGGGGTGAAAATAGGATGAGGGTTAGGCTGTAGGAAGGTTAGGGTAGAGGGTAGGCAGTAGGACAGTTGGGGTGGACGCTGCCCGATGCGTCAAAATGTAACGAGCAAGGCCAAAGCGTCAATATATGACGAAGTGGGAGTGAGACTGTTCCATTTACAGCTCCACACCTTGTTAGAAGCAGGAGTAGATTTTGTTCGTAGCTACGAAAAATTTGGAAACACTTAACATTTTCATAGACACAGAAATACTGCTCAGGGCTTATGCACAAATGTGTGGGAACAAAATGCACCAGTGTTTCATCAACGTCATCCACTTGTAACATACATCCTTGTGTTTGGTTATCAGCAGGGATGAAAGGAGGTTTAATGTAATACTGAAAGAGCTACCACGACCATTTGTCCTCGCTTTTCAGTAGCGTCTGTGTACTTGTGATGCGATATATCCGGAAGTCCCGTTATTTCAATGGGAACCACCATGATCTCTGACACAGTTGTAAAAGTCCTCCTTTGTTTCTTCCTCTGTCATTTTCCTAGTGCACATAAAAAATATGTATATATGTGTATATATGTGTATTTAAATATAGGCACATACTGTGCTGGCATCCAGTTGTAGCTAGTGCTCCACGTTTTCCATCAATTTGTATGAAATATAGATTGCGCCCCATGGTTTTTAATACAAAGAAGTGTAATTCTTTATGGATGGATTGGCTTGATGCAAATGCTAACAATGCTAACTGCGCTGATACTACATTGTTGCAATCATGTTAAAGAAAACTTATTTATTTTACTTATTATTCTCCAGTTAAAAGCCAACATTTGTAGCCTGTCCAGTTTCACCACATGCCAAAATTACTAAAAGTGTGTGCTTGTTGTCCATGCCGTGTTAGCTAGTAGCATAGCATATATATTCTTTCCAAAATCCTGGGCACAAGCTGGCATTTTTTGATACAAGTCAGACAACCTGAGTACCAAAAAATCCTAGAAGGAGGAGTTTTGCAACAACGTTAAAGATATCAGAGCTTCTGATTGGACTGAGTGAACTATCTGATGTATAACGGGACTGGTAGCTGGCTAGCAGGCTTTTAGAAAATGAACTGAAATTGAAGTGTTGACTGTTGTAGTTATTTCCCATAGCAGGAATGAGCTGGTATTAGCATTAGCATTGAGCCAAAGCCATCCATAAAGAACTGTACTTCTTTTTGTTGAACACCAGGGGGCATGGTCCTTGTTTCATACATATTGATAGAGGGACAGTGGAGACGAAGACATACGAGGCACCTTGTCATACTGGTTTAAAAGTAAAGGCAGTGTCTCAGCACCACACTAGCGCTCACATTACCTAGCTGTAATGAACACAGAGGATGATGGTGCGCAGAACAAAGCAACTTCCACCTCGGAAAACTACACCAGAATAACCACTAGAAAAGGGATTTTAGCTCATGAGCTCAGGCGAGACCCACATAGATCAAGTGGGGTGAACTGATGGTCCAGCCACATGGCGGCACGGACAGTCAGCAGTGGTTTGATGTCGTAAACTGTTTAAAAAGCATTAACAAAGCGATAATGTGTGTTAGCAGATGTTTTTTTTTTTTTTTGTTTAAACTGCTATTGTGACTGGTTTTGAACCAGTCAATACCAGTCGATTTCAGACAGAAAGGAAGATGTTTGTTTCTTGATCAGGGAACATTTGTCAAATGCAAGTTGTGATTAGCTACGATCTCTCTATGTTAACTTTATTGACACTCTGTCTTATCAAAAAGAGACTGCAAAGCACGATAAAGTTGTTGCAACAAAGTGAGACGACAAATGAAAGAGGGAAACCATTTTAATTTATTAACTTTCACAACATTGTTTTACAGGACGTTTATTGAATATTTAAAAACCTATTTTACAGGATAGGGACAGTAACTTCTCAACTATAAGTACACTTTGTGAACTGATAATAAAGACATTTTTGAGCTGCATGTAAAGAAAAATAAGCCACGGAAATATACAGTGAAACGAAGATCATCATTGGAAGCAAACATTCTTCTTCTTTTCTTTTAAAACAAATTTTAGACCGTTCAAAGCGGTGTTAAAACTCAGTTTATTCCTGTGAGTCCAGTCACATCTTGTGAGGGAAGGATGTCCACTTCCTGTCTTTCAGCCAATCACATCTTACGACTGAAGAACAATCTTAGATTGAAAAATGTCCACTTTTATCGAGAAACGCCCGACACGCCCGTTCTGCAAAGACATGAACTTGAGAGAGGCAGCTGCACTTTTTCTTTCTGGAGCAGCATACAGTCCAGTAGCATCACCGTTGCAGGTTTTACTTCTACACCTGGATACATTTTACTTTACACAATTAAACTCCTTAAGACATCCAGAAGAATTTCTCTGAATCCCAGATTATCCTTTGCGTTTGAAACACTCTAAAAATATAATTGTAATGATATTTTCCATCAGCATAAGTATCCTAATATTCCATCTTTTCATTCGAGCTAAAGGTTAGATGATTTTTGATGAGAACAATGAAACTAGAAAGACGTCCGCTTTCACAAGGAGGTTAAACTCGACTAGTCTGACCAGCCATACCCATTCACTTCTGCGATGTGCACGTGGTGCTCCGCCCAGTATGCAGTCATTTCCACCAGTACAGAATTTACCGAATCATTTCTAACATGGACAGGAGCGATCTGCAATGACTCATACATAGCCACTAATCAAAACGACCAAGATGGCTGCAGAATAGCTAATAACACCTTGGAGCAACAAGTTTTTACTGCAAAAACAGTCATTCATCGGCGTGCTACTAGACTGCACGCCATTTTGGAAGTCTTTTGTTGGTACTAGTCTGGTTGTGGCTCTAACTGTGTCACATGCTTTGTTTCTCTGATTCGATGTCTATCCATTGGTGTCCGGAGGCAGTTTCTTCTGCATTTCTTTTTATTTCTCCTGGAAGTCAAAGTTGAATCCAGAGGAAAAAGAGTCATTCTTTGTATCAAAGAGGAAAAGAATGAGGATGGCTGGTCAGGCTACGGGGAACCATGATGTGTCAGAAATGGTTCTAATGTCAGCATATCTTCAGAAATACTGCCATCAAACCATTCAGACAGGTCTGGCAGTGTCAGACATGGCTTTGTGCAGTTAAAAAGTATACACAGTCATCAAAATTTAGAAAATCTTAACTCCTTTGAGATTTATAGCTGGAAAGTTTATTTTTTGATGTTATTTTCTATTGTTGTTTGTTTTGTTTTTTTCACAATGAAGTCAATGAATAGACTAAAGAGAGGGGTAAACAGAGCATGAAAGTTCATTTGCCTTTGATAAAACAAACAAAAAAACTGCTGAATCAGCATACATCTGTTTAAAGCCAACAATCAAAGGTGATCCAAGAGTTGGTCATTTTTCCAAGAAAGAAAAGATCCTATGCCTGTCATGCAGGTGTTCTGGGCTTGAACCCTGGTTGCATCAGGAAGGGCATCTGATGAAAACTTGTGCCAAACCAATCATACAGCTCTTACCGCTGTGAAAACCCTGCATAGGGAGCAGCTGAGAAGAAAAGCAAAAGATTCTTGTCAAGTTGTAATGTTTTTAGTTATATTGATGACCCTTGATTGGAATGATGTCACTGCAAACAGTAACAATAATTCACCGCGCTTTGGTTTTAGCCGAGAGGCCATTCTATCTGGCTTCTGGGTTAAAGAGAGCCAAAAAAAGTGCATTGTGGGTAGAGGTGGTTGCCCTCCAAAAAGAAGCTCACCAGAGGCAGAATTTATTTTTGGCTGGGACACAGCAGCAAACCACCACCAACTGAGTTAAATGTCAGTGTCTCTCATTACCGGCTCCTCAGATAAGTGGAGGGAAGGCATCAGATGTAAAAAGACCTTTGCCGAATCAATATGGTGATCCCTGAAAAGAGAAACGCCAAAATACATTGCTTTTGGCTGAAGTCATAACACCACTAAATACAGAGCACCAGCTGGGGAGGCTGGATTATTCTCCAGGATCTGGGTTTGTGATGTCACAGAATTCTGCACAGAAGTATTGGAGTTTGAGTTTGTAGCTCAAACATCCAAATAAATGGTCTCAAATACACAACAAAGTGACATTATAACTATATGTCTCGCTTGAGTTTAACATCTTAGATCACATAAAACCTAAATTAGCTCCAGTTATCTATCAGGCGGCAGTTTGTTTCACTGAAAGCTCATACATGTCATGAATGAGCTTCTTTAGAAAGTTACAGATGTTCTGCTGAGTCACAACATGACTAATTGCAAAACTGGCGGTGGATTTAACTGTGCTTGATACAGAATGTAGTTGAAAACATTTAACCTTTTTTGGCTTGAAAACTCAAATACAATAATGCTTTCCTGTCGAGACCCATTCAACCAGAAATATGTTTACTCGTGTTATTCTTCCATATCCTGTGCAAGCATACAGAGGAACAAAATGTTGTTTCCTACAGACCAAATATAAATATTCAAGATTAAATTAAATGGCAGTCAAACCCAGATGGTGCAGACAAAGGTGAATAAAGTGCTGGATAGGTTCTGGTATTGTGCAGTCTGTGTATTTAATGGACAGTCTTGTTTAAAACAACACTATATAAATATACTCTGTTTAAAGTCTTAAATTATAACAATATTGATTTAATGAATGACCAATGTCTGTCCATGACATAACAGATGAGATATCCCATGGGAAAATTTTATTTTACTCTTTTTCTTAGATACCCAGATTGAAATGTCCATCATACATGGCCCAGTCCATTTTATTTGGACCTTTGGACTGCATATTGCCCTCATAGTACTTGTTGGACCCCATGTCAAAACCTCATGAAATCTGTGCCACATCTGGCTCTTACAACACAGTTCATGAAATGGTTTCCTAATCGATTGGTACACGGCAGCTAATAACTGGCACACATAGCAAACATTTGGGGCTAATCTGGGCTACTTTTGGGACCAGCTCTATTACAGCATTAGCATGTGCTACGTGGGCTAAGTTTGTGAACTGGGCCAAACTTGGGTTTTTGCATGTGTTGTATGAGCCAGATGTGGCCCAGATTTCATAAGCGAGCTTTGACTTGGGGTGTGGAAAGTGTTGTGAGGGCCAGGCCCCAAAGGCCCAGATGAAATGGAGACTTGGACCATGTCTGATATACAAGTGGTTGAGTTTATTCATTCACCTTGAGGCGATGCTGAGCGAAAGACAACTGCGGATGTGGGCCAAGTTTGGGCCATGTGTTCTATGCTATCCAGGCAATGTTCCCTTTTTGGGTTTGCTACAGTGGTATGATCCACATGATCAGTTTAGCACAAATTTTACAGATGCCCTTTCTGATGCACCTGGGACTCGAACCACTATAGTGGTTTCATTGCATTTCTAAGGTTAAAAATAAACACCAATATTTCATGATTATACCACATCAAATTAACTGTATTTGCAGTGGCCTTTTGCAAACCAAATAATACACAATTAAAAACATCTGCAACATTATTCAGTAACAAAAATGCTCAGTGGCTCTAGAGCTAAAAATAATAAATAAGAAGTACACATATCTGTCACATCTGACTACACAAATCTTTGTGAAGGCTGTTTTTTCTGCTTGTATTCAAAATGTCTTGGAATTAAATATGTGCATGTGAGGAGACTCCAAGTGAAGTGTGATTGCAGTCAAAGTGCTGAATCTAAGGTGTTATTTGAACATTTTGTAAATGGCCAAAGATCACCCTCAGCGCAGCCACGAAAGCTACGACGAACATTTTCACGCACATACTGTAAAGAGAGTCACACTGAGCTGTAAAGCTGAGGGTCACACATGCAGTAGTGAATTCACAAGGTCGTGTTTTTTAATTATTTAAAAAAAAAATTTAAATGTTGTTTTGTGTCACTGAGCAACGGGCTGAAACACTGAACAGGAAGTCAGTTGTGGCATTGGCGGTCAGGCCACATTTCTGGTATATTTGTATCAGTGCGCAGAGAACACAGAAGGATTGATAAAGAGAGCAGTGTGTGTGCCTGTGCACGAACTCATTGCTCAATTTGTTGAGCTGAAGAGTTAAGAAAAATGAGCAACTGCAAGCGACGATAAAATCAGTTGGAGTGTTGAGCCAAAAAAAAAAGGAGAAAAAAAACAGCATCTCCAACAAGTGCTTCTAGTGCAACAAATTCTGGTGAGAATCTCTGTCAGCCGTTTTCTCCCGCCTTCAGACCACTGTTTCACTTCTGCATGAAGAAAAAAGCCTCTACATCACACAACACCACACCACACAAGGAAGACAAGGAAAACAGCCGAAGAAGAAAAGAAATGAAAAGAAAAAGAAAACAACCCCATCTTAATCACATGATGAATGCACGTCTGACATGACCTTCTTCTATCATTTGTTAGAAGTTAAATGTAAATCAAGTAGAAGCGCAACAACCCGAAGCATGTTACATAGAGATCATTTAAGCTATTTTTAATCACAAAAGGATGTGATGCAATATGTACATGCAGCAGCGTAACAAACAAGAAGGAACTCAGTTTTTATTCTTTAAAAACCATTTTCACCTCAACAAGTCACAAATCCAGCATCAAGCATCAAAGTAAAAAAGAAATTGTAAAAAAGTTGCTAATACAGTGTGCCGCCAAGAGAAAATAGGAGCAATTGACCAGCTGCTACGTTTTAAAAACACTAGCCTGTTATCAGTTCAAGCTGGGTTGGTGACAAAATGGGATTGTTCTACTTGTTAGCACACTTGTATTTGCCGCTACTGCATCTTCTTTGTTGTTTTTAAAGAACAGGTGCTGCGGTATCAGTAAATATTTATCTGCTTCATTTGCCCCGTTACCACGTCTGAGATGCATCAAGGAAGCTCACCATCGTAAACCTATAGTGCTGCCACCTAGCATCTGTTGATATAATTACAGAGCAGCAAAAATGGCAACAGACATAAAGATCAACAATGACATTGGTCCAAAGGCTACGAGTTACATAGAAGCATTAATCATAATTTAGACTCCACAGACTGCGATGGACTGGCGACCTGTCCAGGGTAGACCCCTGCCTTTCACCCGGAGAGGGCTGGGATAGGCTCCAGCAGACCCCCGTGACCCTGCACAGGAAGTAGTGGGTATAGATAATGGATGGATGGATGGACTCTACAGATTGAGGATATCTATTCTGAGCGAAAAGTTAACTGAGCTAGCAGCTGAAGAAGAGCAACAAACAAAAAAAAAACTTTCTACAGACCTACTCTGAATTCAATTTTACTTTGCTCGATTATTGTAATGCTAATAATTTGACTTAATTTAAATAATGTTGAAACGTTCATACCATTTCAGTTACTGGCAGGTGCATACAAAAGCTGAACTACTGGGAATCGTCTTGAGCAAAAGTACAGGCCCTGGTTCATTCTGAAGGGATGTGGGTTAGTGAACTGTCCAACCATTGGGTTGGATTGGACGACTCCACAGATGTGTCAATCATCCAAATGTCTCAAGAAGAGGTCATATTGAGGAGTTCATCTGATACAAACAGACCTCAAACAGTTCTACTTGAAATCAGCTCAAGCATTAAGTTACTTAGAAACCAAATTAATCATGTTTTAAAGTTTGGTACTTAAAAAAACTCACAATATCTCTGGTATGAGTGAGTGTAACAAAATGGCCTATTTGAAAAATTTGTTTGGGAAAATCAGTTTTGGTGAGATGTTAGTCTCAAGAGTAGTATGCACTCTAAAAGTGGAAGATCTTATCAAACTTTACTGTGTTGCATCCTCATACAATGCGGCCTGGTAACATTTTCATTTCATTTATTTATTTATTCATTTTAAGCAACTTTATTTGTCCCCTGGAGGCAATTCAAGGGAGGTGGAGCAACTTACACAGTTACTGCATAGTAGCAAATACTATAAATATTTAAATTAGATATGTGAGTTTAGAACGTGACTCTCACAAAAAAGTGAGTACAGTCATCTAGTGACCAATGCTTTTCGCGCGGAATCAACGCTAGCATTTTCTTTATGTATAGAGATAAAGCACTAATTATCATGGTGATGGCAGTAATTTACTATAAATGATGAAGTCTATCTTCTCCATCTGGTTCTGGTTTTAGATTAACTTGTGCTTGCTTTTGGTGGACCTACACACGGAGCTTTTTTAGGTCATAATGGGTTGAAGGGAAACTCCCCTGATTTCACACATCAGTCTGCGCGCGTTCGTAAAACAAACTTTCTACGTTGTTGTGGAGGCTCGATTAAGGTCTGATAACCGAAGCCAACGACGGGCAGACAATCTTGGATTGTGGGCACAGAAATAATGGAGCTTATCAGCGCCCTGCAGGCTGCGCGTCTCCGCTCGAGGCCTGCTGCAGGTGCTGCTGGTGTCAAGTTGCACCATTTGACAGTGGCAGGTTTCGCCAAGGATAAAAAAAAGAGAGATATATAAAAAAGGAGAAAAACAACAACACATCTTTTCCCGTATTCTACTTTATCTTTCAAGTGTGAATAGCGCCTGCAACAGGCTGCTAAAAATCCCACACACGGCAGACAATCTCGTCTGCAGCGTCGAGGAAATGCCAAACCGTGTGCCCATGCATTAAAATGTGGTTCACAATGCAACTGAGCGGGAGAAAAAAAACAAAAAAAACCAACACAAACAAAGAACAATGTGATGGCGGCACTTCAATCAAGTCTGTACTCTTCTTTCTGCTTTACGGTTGTTTTCCAGCTTTAAAATGACCCACATTTGTACACTTTGCTCCCCCCCTTCCACCCTCCACCATTTCCTCTCCCTTGGCCTGTGCCAAAAGGTTCCTGTGCACATGGCGGCCAGGTTTCCTGTAGGCCGCTGAAAAAGCACGGCAGTGACGTGCGAGGCCTGAAGACAATGCTTAGCTCCTCTAAACAAACACGCGCTGCGCCCATTAGATCGCGGTGGTTGCATCGCACATGCACGCACTTAATTTGATCGGCAGACAGAACAGCGGGTCTGGTGTTTTTACCCTCCGGAGAGCGTGGGATGAAAAGTGGCATCTTAGGGTGTTTTTGAGGCCTCCGTGTTAAACACAGGAAGACAGAGTTAAATCTCAATTAGACTCCACCTTGAGCGAGCACTCCTCCCCCCGCAACCTCAACCCTAACGACAAAATAAGACTGCGGTTAAGGCTGCTGATCTTGTTTAAGATTAGACAGCCTCCTGTTCACCTTCACACCTTTTCTCAGCAGCTCATTTTTCTCTTCACTTGTTTTTTAAAGCAGCTTCATAGTCTTCTGTAATTTCTGTTGATCTTGAATGTTCATGTAAAGTTTTCAAACACTCGCAAAGCGATGCTGCTCAATTATAAGCACTTATATTCAACTCTCTTCAGACACTGAAAACTGAAAATGAAAGCGTCCCAGCCCAATAAGAAAGCTCAATGAAGATCTATGGCATGAAATCCACCTTAAAAATACAAATACAACATAAAAATGGAAACATTGCTGTAGCTTCACATTTGTTTAGCTCATAATGAACTAAGTCGGAAAGAAAACCTGTAACGGGTACCTGAAAAGGTTGACTTATAGTCAGAATTTATGGTGGATTAAGTATTAAATTCATTAAGTGCTGAAAAACACCAAACCAAAATTGATGGTGGTGAATGGAGACGATTAAATTGCCAACATTTCATCAACAAAATACAACCGTTACACTGACTACTCTGAAATGCCACTTTAAAGGATTAAATTTTCATAATTTCTTTCACAGACATTAAAGATCAAGTGTTTTCAGTCTGGTTGCAGTCAGCTTTCAGTACTTCTACCTCACGATTACATTTAAATTTTCGTTCAGGAAAATTTTGTGAATCAATCGAACGATGGAGCTTTCTACAGACGAATAATCTCTAAAAGCACAACAGAAAGGAGAAAAAACATGTGAATAAATAATAGTATTACAATAATAGTATGGTAGTAATTATTAGTAAAGAAATATTGACTTTCTACATTTATTTGTCAAAAAATGTGATCTAATCTTCAGTCACATGGTTAAGCTGGTCACACATAAACTAATGTAATTTCTCCCGTGTCTTTGCTGAACACATTTAACATTCACATTGTTGGTGGGAAAATTAAGGGAACCCTTGAAGTTAATGGCTGGTCGAATCTCCTTTGTCAACTTCAAATGAAAACACAAGTAAAAACTCTGGATCAGAGCTGCACCACATTCAGGAGGAACTTTGGAGCATTTGTCTTTCCAGAAATGCTTTGTAGAATGTCTGACGTAAACGGCCCATTCTCACAGCATCTCTATGGAGTTATGGTTTGGGCTGACTGGACCCAACGTCTACTAAGCTTCAGCTGGTCAGACATCCTGACTTCATCCTGTAAAACATTTTGGTGAAATTGGGAATTCATTGTCCCTGTAGTATTGGTTGCTGGTACGGGCCCCAAGGCAACAAAGCTTAGCTAAATCATGATGCTTCCTACACCACACTAAACTGTTGGGATGATGTTTTCATATTGGTAAATTGTGCCCTTTTTGTGCCAAATATATCCATACATCCCTGGAATAATTCAGTATGTGTGTCATCATGACATGATTTTGAATCCATTTCCAGCCTTGTGTAGATACTCTTGATAGTATGTCTTCAGAGATCTTCCTGTTGAGATCACATGAGCAGGTGTTTCTCACAAACTCCAAAATCAAATGTTTGAGTAACTCTTATGAGCTCTATACCACTACTCAGATTAGTTTTATCAACTGGACCCCAGGTATTCAAATGACTAACTCCATTTAGCTACAAGTTAATGTTTTTTTTAAATTGAAAGGTAGCAAGATTTTAAAATAAGAATAAATTAAATGTTGGCTACCATAATTTAAACTGTCTCTCAAAGGTGAAATCTCCCAAGAGACTGCATGAGTTTCGTATGCTAACTAAAGGCAATATATTTATCACATACATATCACCACAGGGCGTTATTGCTGTTTTTGTTTTTTAAACTATTAAAAAGACAAAAGTTAGCAATACTGGCTGTATTTAGAATAGTCTTTAACATGATGACAAGTGGCCAGCACTTGCGCTTCATTTCTGTTTGCACTCCGTCAACAATGCTAATGTTGCTAACACAACCGTGTTGCTGTCATGGGAGTGAAACTATTTCTGTAACCTTAACCTATACAATTAACCTGTACTAAAAATAATTTTACTTTTCTAATTCCTGCATTATATTCAGTCTGTGCCAGCTGTGTTTGGATGATAGCTAGCAAAGCATATATGGTTCCTCCAAAAACACTGATTCAAACTTTTACAAGGCAAACAAAGCAAAGGAGGACTTTTGCAGGTTTCCATGTTCACATGTGGCACTAGAAGGTTTACACAAATGCTGTATGCAAATAAACACACAAGCCATTTCTGCTCGCAACCACCAAATTATTGATATTTCCAAATGGTAGAAGTTGTTGCAAGGAACAAGTGGATGCAACTTTCAGGGAAAAAAGTCTGAAAATAACAAAGCAAAAAAATAAAAATCTTATAATTTTTTTTGAATAAAGGATGAGAACAATAGAAGTCAAGGTGTAAAGGTGGGCAATACATGGAAAGACAAGAAAATCGAATGATAAAGATCTTTATTGTGCCCATTCCAAACTCAAATGAGTCTTCACTTAAGCTGGTGACGTTATTTATTTATTTTGCGTTCAGACTATGAAGAGAATGTGGACATAAACATCTCAAACCACCTTCAAATGCATCTTGAGTGTTCGGATCTAAATCTGTCCACGAGTATGTTCAACCTTTGCATTAGCGTTGATCACTTTTAATCTGGATTTCCCAGGGAGGGAGTTTAATGCCGGGTCTGAACGAGGCAACTCCACTTGTTACGTAACTTCTCTAATTCATTTTGAATTGATTGTGCATCTTCCAGCTGTAATTGTCAGCTAAAAATATTAACAAATGCAGTTTTGTCCATCTAAAAGCTTTTCAGTGAAAACGTTCTGCCTCTTAACAAAAGAAAC
The DNA here is from genome assembly GCA_037176975.1 of Arrhamphus sclerolepis. Lineage (NCBI taxonomy): Eukaryota > Metazoa > Chordata > Actinopteri > Beloniformes > Hemiramphidae > Arrhamphus > Arrhamphus sclerolepis. The sequence continues at coordinate 17,243,958 of JBAMYA010000008.1, forward strand.
CATATTTTTGACCTTTTTTTTTTCACATTTCAGATGTCCATGATGATCATTTATACTTAATATATTCGCTTGAACAAATCATTAACCAAGGTAGCCTGCTAAAGTCTGACATACTGAATATTGAAAGGTTTTGGTTTTGTTTACTGGGCCCTCCCAATAAAAGTGTGGATCATTACTGGTTTTCAGGGTTTTGTATCACATTTATGTTCATTTTTCAATTTTAAGTGTTTCAACAATTTTTGCAAATCTTTTGATCATGTAGGTGGTGCAGACGTTGCCACTGATGGCGTTGCCATGTGCTCGGGGGTCAAGCTCTGGGTTTCTCAAGCGCCTAGAGATGACTTGTTGTAA
>JBAMYA010000008.1:17244408-17307311 GCA_037176975.1 Arrhamphus sclerolepis
CTGGGTTTCTCAAGCGCCTAGAGATGACTTGTTGTAAATAGGCGCTATATAAATAAATTGAATTGAATTGAATTGACGTGTCAGAAACTCATGTATCAGTAATGAAACATCTGGCATGTAAGCTTAGCGCAGAGCTTTGATAAAACTGGAAATCTGTTCGCACCCACAGAGGATTTGACTCTAGATGTGAGATAAATTTAGGGTTTTCAAATCTTTCCAGTCTGGATTCAGCACGTAAAGCCTGCTTCAACTGGCCGCTTTGTCTGTTGGACAGGAAGCGCTGTCTGTGGTGAGTGAGGACCAGCCCATATTCGACCCGGCCTACACCGCAGCACCCGCCATGCACATTAAGCCCGAGATGACGACGCCAGGGGGGTTCAGCCAGGCCTCAAAGCAGAGTCCCGAGCCCACCGAGCCGGAGTGGGTGGGGCCAGCAGCACAGAATCCTGGGAAGAGAGGCGAACACGTCAATGGGACCAGGTGAGTCAGGGTGGGGGCAGCGATTCCCGGACTGAATGACTGTCTGCCCATGCTGACACTCCGGGTTTTTCCAGATTCTAAAAGCATTTGTTTATAGTTTGAACTAATATGAGCCCATTGTTGATCACCACTGACCATTCTCATGTTTGTTTCTCATCCTTAACTGAGGTCCTTTAAACCTGCAGCGCTGCAACAAAGCTACATTCATCTACTGAAATACCAGACTTGGAAACAACTTAGACACTTACTTTGAGTGTTTAATCTACTACTTCATACTTGACTTCTGCAAAATCTTATATGATATTATAGCTATACTATAGCTGTGAAAATAAAATGGATATAAAATAAATTAAATCAAGTAATAAATACCACTAATAGCAGTTTAAATAATTCAAAATCAACATCTCATACAGGGTTGGAAGCCAAGCAGAAGAGGAGGGTCTTAAGAGATGATTTAAAAATGGCAAAGGAAGAAGCCTGTCTGATTTTCATTGACACTCGGTCTCCCATTTTCTCATACGTCACCACCTCTTTTAATCTCTTAAAGTGACCTTACTCTTTCCTATCTTACAAGCGACTTCAAGGTCGCAGGTTTTGCAGTCAGAAGAAAATCCTAAGGTCTTGCTCCTTGTGAGGTGGAGCAGTGAGACAGTCTTTTCCATGAGTTGGTGTTCCAGCAGAGTCTTTAACCTGGTCTCTGCCAACAGAGCTGTTCTGTAACAAAGTTGGCGTCGAGAACCAATTAGGAGAGTCGCTGGTCTGTGATTGGTTGTGGTCGTGTAAACAGTGACCAGATGTCCAGACTCGACTTTATAGTCTGTAAATGTGAGAGGCTGTTATTCAGTCAGTTTCTAAAGTTTGTCCACAGTCAGCTGGTGTTTGGTGGTTGTTGTGCCCTGTTGTGCCCTGGTTTCATCATTTTTAATGTGTGACACACTGCAGCTGTCACAAGGGACGTCCAGGATGTTACTTTAGATGTTTTTTTTTTTGCTAATAGCTGTGTCGGAAGATCATGTAAGCTGGACATCAGCTCCTGAAACAAATCAAATATTTCTTCAAATTAAATTGAAACCAAAATATTTTATCAAGAAAAAGTCCCTTGTTTTCCTTTATTTTAACATTTCACAAAAAATATCTGTAAAAAAAAAAACCAACAGGTGCAAAAATTGCTAATCTGTACAAAGAAAGAACAGCTTATTGTGGTGCGAACTGTTGAAGTTGGCAGCTCCTTGTATACCTTTTAAGACGAACAGTGTTGAGATACAGGCTAAATTTATCTCCTACAGATGAAACACTGCAAGAGGAAACGCACTTGCACCCACCTACGACTGCAAACTCTGATCTGCCAGAGACTGGAAGCTTCAGCACACCTCTCATTTACAATTAAATGCCAGTTGCTAACATCTAAATTCATGTTTGCAGATACAGAGCAATGAAAAGTAAGTCTTTGTCCTCTTCAAACTGTTGGAGCAAAGCTTTGACCAGAGCACCTTTGTGGCGTCTGTTCCAGCCGGGAGTCTCCGGTGGACTGCAGCGTCACCAAGCGCTCCAGGCACGTGAGCGACGAAGGGGCCTCCATGCTGTACCAGGCCTCGTACCCGGAGCCCCGCGTGAGCCCCCAGACCACCACCCCACCCAGCAACACCACAGAGGAGAAGCGGGTCATCGTTCCAGCAGGTGAGCAGGGGTCACCCACATGAGCCACCCAGCAGACTGTCACAAGGCGGCTCCCTGACAGCTGGCACCCACTGGGCTTGTGAAACACCCAGAACTGAGTCAGAGATGGGCTTGGCCTCCATTTCTTCTTCCCTAAACTGCAACAAACAGCTGCTGCTGCTGCTGCTGCTGCTGCTGCTGCTGCTGCTGCTGCTGCTACTGCTGCTGCTGCTGGGCCCCACAGCTGAAATAGAGCAGCTTTTAGGTCGCCTGCTTCGACATGACATCAGGCTTAAAAATAAACACTATTAAAAAAAAAAGTGTGAAGTCTGAAGTGTAACTTTAGCACTCAAAACTGTGACAGAGACAGGAATAGATGTGGGATGAACAGGCGTGGACATTCTCGTTTTTAATGTATCTGCTTCTCCTTTCGGTCTTTCAGAGAAAACAGCAAAAAGCAGCAGCTTCTCAACTCACACTGCTGTTGATGTTTCCTCAAATAGTACTTTGCTCTATGTTTTGTTGTTGTCAGCAAATACCATGAAAGGTCCATGTCATGCTTTTCCTGATTTTAAACGATGCAAGAATAATCTGTACCATCATTGAGTCATCGTTTATGTTGTCTAGTGGCTTTTTAAGTGGTTCACAGCAGACAAAAAGATCAATAAATGTTTTCCAGACTGATCAAAATACTGTTTTAGACCACATGTGCTAAACCAAATGTCTGTGGGCCAAATCCGGCCAGCCACTATATGTATATATATATTTATATATACATATATGTATATTAGTGTCCGCCACAAACAGTTAATTAACGTTCCATCAGTTAACGATCTTAGATCAGACAGCAACGAGCTGTTAACTCATCAGAAACACATCAGCCACCAAACGTGTGTCAGCAGACTCTTATTTCAGTGGTTGGACAATAAATGGAAACATTCAGATAAATGTAAATGATAAAAAGTAGCGGTAATATGCAGACAGAGTAACAAGTTTGTGTGTAGGAAATATTGATGCGTTGCCTGGCAACAGCCTTGCAGTTGTAGAACTATTTGTGTAGGTGGAGCTAAATGAATGATTAAATAAACAAACAAATCATAATTTCTTGTCACTAATTCCTGTTAACTAATAAAATGCGCTTATAGAACTTTTGTATAACAGCAACATCACCCTGGAGGTGGCGCTGTTGTGCTGATAGCGCCACCTCCAGTGCACAAAGCTGCTTCTCAGCTCTCAGAATCCATTGATAGCAGAAACAGTTGAAGAGTTACAGTCATTTGAAAAATGCTCATCTTCCTGTTGTCAGCAACAGCTCCGGTGTAGAAACAGCTCAGTCTGACTAGCTTGAATCGAACGCAGATCCACTGAGCTTCAACGCAGAGGTATCGTCAGAAGACAAGTTGATAAAATGAATAAAAATTTCTGTTTCGTTTGATACATGTGCGTACTGAACCAAGAGCTCTGTATCGAACGGTTCAGTACACATACATGTGTTGTTGCACCCATAATGCTGACATACATACATACATACATACATACTCCTCATCCTGCTGGATGGTTCCACCTTCCAGGCTCGGGTCCTCTGCCAAAGCCTGAGAGTTCTGCAGGATCTTAGCTGTTTCTAGGACTGTGCTAATCAGGACAGAGATCTCTGATGTTGTTCCCGGGACTTCCTGGAGCCAGTCTCCCAGTTTGGACGTCCCAAGACGCCCCGAGAGCTCCAATCACCCCTGACTATTGTTCCTGTACACTATTCCTGCTACTTGGTTATGGCGTTCCAAGTCTGCTGTACCTGCCTGCATCTTACACCCTGATATTATGAGCTGGATGGTCTTAGGGGCTTCTTTAAACAGCCTGCACCTGGGATCCTGTCTGGTGTGATAGACCCTAGTGTCTATTGCTCTGGTATTCAGGGTCTGTCCTTGAGCTGCCATGATCAGTGCCTCCATGCTGTCCTTCAGACCAGCGTTTCCTAGCTACTGGTAGGATTTCATGATATCAGCCACTCCCTCTATGTGTGATGGTACATCCTGTGTAAGGGTTTGGTGGCCTCCATACCCCAAGTCCTCTGCCTCCCTCCTTCTGCTTAGTCTGTAGCAGGGGTGGCCAACACCAGGCCTCGAGGGCCACAGTCCTGCATGTTTCTCTGCCACAACACGCCTGATTCAAATGAATGGATCATCATCAGCTTGTCATCCAAGCCTGCACAAGTCTGTTAACAACACGTTCATTTGAATCAGGTGTGTTGAGGCAGGGAAACGTGCAGGACTGTGGTCCCTGAGGCCTGGAGTTGCCTGTCTCTAGCATATAGTCTCAGAGTGCTGGATTTTGGGTGAAACCCTCCATACATTGTGAGGAGCTTTCTTGTCTGTACATTATTATACATATAAACTTTTATTATAACTTGTTCTTGTCAGTGACCAAGTCCAGGAACTAGTGGCAAATCTGACAATATAACCGCCCCTTTAATGGTAACCATGGTGATGATTTGTTTCAATATTTCACCGTAATGACATCAAGAGAAAGCTGAGTTTGCTGATTGGCACCAAGAACAGAACTATGTCCCACATCTGGACCCCTCTGGGCTCAGTCCTGGTTACACCAGCCCCAACCCAGCCAGAACCAAGTAAAAATAAGTGACGGCTGAAGTGGTTGCAGGGACGGAAATGAACCTGCCAACATTTCTGGAGGTTCTGCTCATCCGTTATCTTCATTGTTAGGAGAAAAACACGACTTTTATTACGTGAGACACGTGTTAATGGAAAGATAGTAACGTCACTGTTGAGTTTATTCCATGTTATCAAAGATCAGAACTGTAATGGAAAACACCCTTGTGAGGTTGTGCATCTCCACCTTGTTCAGTGTCATTTTAAAGTTTGCAGCCAGTGCATCTCATAACATGTTAATATATTGTAAAGTCAGGAAAAAGCAGTTTGTGAGCCAAGGATGGTGGTGGACTGTGCAGAGGCACAAGTCTCAGAAATACAGCTTGGAAGAAAGTGTCAGAGCTGGTGGATGAATCTGGTTTGACTGCATTTGTGTGTCTGTGGACAGCAGTGATGTGTCGCTTGAGCTGATGTTTACTCCACATCGGCCTGATGTAGAATTGGCGACTGAAGGTCCGACTCCCTCTGAGTGAGAGCAGACTCCCTCTCTTTTCCTTTCACTCTGCTCACTGCTACTTTTCCATTGAGCATAGTTACTAACAGTTGCAAGCAGTTAGCTGGTCAACACAGAAAATATTCCTCTTGCTGGATATTTTGTGGGCAGCAGTTTGTTTGTTTTTTTTTCTGGTCGTGATGACACAATCGACCCAAAGTGTCCAACACTTTTTCCGTTGTGCAACATGTAAGTGTGAGTCCAGCATCAATCTTCAGCAAAAGACACATCAAGACGTACCTCGAGCAGGATTTTAAGTGGTATTATAAGATGTGAAGGTCTGCGTGTTGTATATCTACAGATATCGGACTTTCTCCTGTCTAACAATGCCTTTGATACCTTCTAATCAGGCTTTAGACCCCACCACAGCACTGAGAAGCTCTGATCAAGGTGACAAATGATATCTGCCTCAACACAGATGCAGGCAAAGTCTCGTCCTAGTTCTGCTGGACCTGAGCGCTGCCTTCGACACAGCTGACCATGTGATCTTTTCCAGAGGTTAGAAGACTGGGCGGGAGTCTCTGGCACTGCTTTAAACTGGTTCAGGTCCTATCTCGGGGACAGGAGGTACTTTGTTGAAATTGGTAACTGTGTCTCAGACCAAATGGCTGTGACCGGTGGGGTTCATCAGGGGCCAGTCCTGGAACCCCTAATGTGTCCTGCCACAACTATGCAGATGACACTCAGATCTATGTGTCAGTGACGGCAGGACAACGTGGATCTATAGATTAATTGTGTCAATTTTCTCCAGCTGAACTCAGACAAAACTGAAATCCTTGTCTGTGGCCCACAGAAACAAAGAAAGTGTTACCAGTCCAGAACCGTGAGACTCTGTCTAGAACCTTATAATCACTAACTACTAATCTAGGCCTATTACTGGACTCAGACCTGAACTTTAACAGCCACATTAGATCAATGACATCAGCAGCTTTTTACCATCTAATAAACATAGTCAGAATCAAAGGAAGTGTCAAAACCAGACTTAGGAAGACTAATCCATGCAGGTTAGACCACTGTAACGGCTGCTGACTGGGGTCTCTAAACCAGCTGTAAACCAGCTGCAATACATCCAGACTGCTGCTGCTCCAGTCCTGACTAGAACCAGGAAATACCACCACATTAGTCCAGTCCTCAGGTCTCTGCACTGGTTTCCTGTCGCTCAGAGAATAGACTTTGAAACAGCTGCTTGTCTACGAGTCTCTTCATGGTCTAGCGCCAAAGTCCATCTCTGACATGTTAAAGCCATGTGAACCAACTGGGACTCTGAGAACCTCAGGAAGTGGTCTCCAGTGGTCTCCTGCTGGTGTCCAGAGTCTGGACTAAACAAGGTGAAGCAACGTTTCAGCTTTATGCTCCTAAAATCTGGAACAGTCTTCCAGAAGATGTGAGACAGGCCTCGACTCTGACAATGTTCAAATCCAGACTGGAACAGTTCTATTCAGCTGTGGAGACGACGACTGGAAGCATTTTACCTGCACTCTTCACTTTTACCTAAATGAATTAATGATATTGCTACATATAGTGTCTTCAAAGACCCCGGGTCCCTTAACTCTGCATCCCTGATGTAACAACGACTTGTCCTTGAACTCTGGGCAGCTAGCGCACTTTCCTTCCAGCTTGATTTTAGCTGCAGGCGCTCCGGCAATAATTTTATGGCAGAAACGCAGAATTCATCATCAGTTCTGGTGTTTCCTCCAGAGTTTCATAAAAGAACACCAAATACTGTCATCATACGCTGTTGTATTTTGTTCCTAATTTGGTGAAAGCTTAAAGTACAGTTTCGTATTTTAAGTGCAGTATATCCCAGTCTTGTACTTGTCGTCCTCATTCTTTTCTGAATTGAAATGTGTCGAGGACAGTTGGTCTCAAAAATGGCACTGAAAAGTCCAGCTGCTGAATGACATGTACTGCACTGATAGTCCCGACAAAGCAGTACTGATAAAATCATATTATACCTTCGTGTTTCAGCTCACCTTCATGACTCAGAGCAAAGTGGATTTTCCATTTTATTTTTGCAGAGGGAAATATGTCCAAGTTGAGACCTGAGTCAGTGTTTTATTATTTTAAAGTCTCAGTTAGCCTACTGTCCCTTTCACTGCAATCATGAATCACTTCTGCAGGCCTCTAAAAATAACACATCCTCCTGTCCCGGCTGCTCCACAGCTTCACACTGGCCCAGTCCTTCGAGACTCGTTACGCCCAGCAGCAGGTCTGTCGTGTCAGACGGTCACACATGTCAAGGACAAGTTGAAATTCACGTCAAAACCGATGAGATTCATCAGTGACTCATCAGCAGAATTACTGGTACAGAATACGCGGATGTTGCATCACAGCAGAGTGTGTTGCTAAGCGAGAACAATCGGGACCTGAGGGTGTGGTGGTCGTCCCAGATCAGAGCGGCCGTTGCAGGTTACGGGCAGCTCGTGGTACACACTCATCGTTTAGTTCTGGAAATGAACGTGCAGAGTGCCGCTTCACACAATTTAATGGATCAAATCCAAGTAAAAGTTCCTGATGGCAGCAGTTTACTGGTCGTATTTCTGTGTGTGGCACCACCTAGAACATCTGAGCAGGATAACAGCATGTCATGTGTTCTTGTTCATGGACAAAAAAAGGTAATAAATAATAATAAACTGCATTTAGAATAAACAATAAAATGTAGTTATTAGTTATTTCTTAAATTAAACTTAACAGGTTGAAGGTTGATGCACCATGCAGTAAAGGTGGGTGATGTCACAGGTGGTTTGTCCATTTATTTTTATACAGTCTATGACCCGAACAGCTAATTAATACTCATCATTGTGCTTTTACAGGAAAAGACAATAGCTGATTTCTTCTCCGGCTGTCTGTTACTGATATGTTACAGGTTTCAGGATTATTTTTTCCATAAAATTTCAAACAAAAAGACGCAGTTTCCTTATGAAGCGTCTATCACCTCCTTTTAGGAGAGCTTAAAATTACCCCGTCATTAGTATTGAAGATGGATCTTCGTCTCCTTTTTGACCTGAAAACGAGTGCCCCGAGTGTCCCGTTGAGGGTGTGAAGTGTCCATCATCATCATAAATTAGAACAAAGGTCATTATGGGGAAAAGAAAAGAAAAAAGCCTGTACATGTAGATATTTAAAATCTTTTTCAGGATGTTTATTACTCACGCTGTGGGCTCCTCCAGAAAATTACAATACTGCTAAAAATGACTTGCACTTTCTCATTTCTTTATTAGCTTTCGTTGATTACAGAAAAAGTACTTCTTTTTAAAACGTCATTTGCCATTTAACACACGACATGCTGTTATTAAGAAAACTGCAGTGTAAAAAAACTGTTAATTCAACGGTTTTAGCAGCAGTCACTCGTTTTCTGGAGGATGTTTTCAGCCACATCTGCTCATCAGTTTGAGGTTTGCACCTCTCCAAGAGCAGAATGAGGTGTACTTTCGTTTTCACAGCCGTAGGTGATACTGTGTAAAAGGTTAAGACCTGTAATCATTAGTTTAACATGTTCATCCAAACTTCTTTATTCCAGAGTTCAAATAATGTGCTGACATTCTGCATTAAGCTGCATATTTTAAAATGAAGGGACATTTATTTATGGATATAAAAGGCAGCACAAGTCTTTGATGACTTTTTTCTAAGTAATTAAAGCCACCAGAGCATCTGTTTCGTAATGTCCATCAGCATCACAAGCCTTTATCACCAGCTAATTTCCGTTGTTATCCAGCTACGGTTGAGTTGTCTCTGCAGCATTTATTTTTGCTTTAACACCCGAAGTTCTCTTCACACTCCAACAGTTAAATGCTCTCATGTCAGAGCAAAAATATGAATCACTCGCTGAATGACACCAGTCACCAGAGCTTTTATCTCCTGTAAGTTAGGTTTTGTGCTGCACACTGAACTCAGGTTTAAGACAAACACAGGTTCATCTGAAAGCAGCCTTTTAGTGTCAAACTGTGCACGTAACAGGAAATCACCACCGCTGATGATCAGCTCAACCACAGTAATTAGAATAAATCCTCTATACGCACCGTCTACAACTTCCTGTTTGACTCCTTTTAAAGTAAGAAAACCAGAGCAGCAGAGAGTAGGTGCAATCTCAAGCAAAGAAAAGCATGCAAACGCAAATGTCCCGTGTACCTGTTGTAATTCACTGAACACCTCTCCCTCCCTTCTCCCCGTGGTGCCAGATCCCGAGGTTTGGACCCAGGACCACGTTCGGCAGTGGCTGGACTGGGCCATCAAGGAGTACGTCCTGGAGGAGGTGGACGTCATGCTCTTCCAAGCGCTGGACGGAAAGGCTCTGTGCAAGATGACCAAAGACGACATGATGCGGATGACGTCGGCCTACAACGCCGACATCCTGCTGTCACACCTGAATTACCTCCGGCAGAGTAAGGATCGCCATGGCCCAGATAAAAAACCAGAACAGAACAACGTCTCTGTCGTTGTATGGTGGCACGTTCACCTCTCTTTTAGATGGAGTTATTAAAAATTATTTAAAAAGAAAAAAATTATTTAAAAAAAAAATCATTAATTGCAGCTCTGAAAAGATTTTGGTCTCGTGGTGATTTTACTTTCGTCATGAAATTCAGCCCCAGTGAGGGTAAAATCTTAATTTTAGTAGTATTCAGACATTTACAGCAGATCATGATGTCACATGGAGGAAGACATTGTTCTGTTAACCAAATTTATGTCTCTCTGCCAGCGTTGTGTCCGCTCTTCCTCTTTGCTCACGCGTACTTCCTGTGTTTGCCTTAAAAACAGGCACGTCATGGTGATTTTTGGATCTTCGCAGCATTACATAATTACCTGTTTGTGACTGACAACGCAGATGTTTAGCTTTTGCACCGCTATCGTCATTTTCACTTTGCTTTTCAAGTGGATGTGAAACAAAACGACAACAACTGAGACTACAGACCTTCACCAAAGCTGAAAAAGTCCCTGCACTCATTTGTTCTGTCGTCAATATCCCAAACACGAACCGATAGAGTGAATTTGAAAAGCACGCCCTCTTTCAGTACTTCGCTTTCATTTGTAAGGACATAAATACATGAAGAGCAGAAAACATCCGTAATTATCGGGGCTTAAAATTATGTAAATACCCCAGTGACTTTTAGCTGGAATAATCTGAACTAATTACTTTCTGTATATCGATCAGCACTTCACATCATTATGGTGATTTTCTTCCACTCTTCCATCGTTGCTTCACTTCATGGACGTTTGAGGACGGCTCACTGAAGGTTGAGGTCTGGACTCTTGGATTACTGCCACACCTTTGATCTTTTTCAGGCCTCTTCTTCTGGGTTTGGATCATTGTTCTGTCACACTGCCGAGTTCCACCCCAACGTTTGCCTCTAGAACGCTCTGGTATACGCTCTGGTATACGCTCTGGTGGACCGTGTCATGGCATGGTCCACTCACTGTCTGGAACATACGCACATCCCTGATGAACAAGCATCATCATCACCACATCGCCACCACCGTGCTTCACAGTTAATCACGGGCTTGACTTTCTCCAAAGGTGGAGCTTCACATTATGACACCACTTCCAAACAAGTCATATTGTTTCAGTCTTTTTCACACTGTGATGACTTTTAATTTAATATGTGCTTTTTTCTTTTTGTCTACACATTGGTGGGACTTTCATCCAACATCCACTTCGGGTCATGGGGGCAGATAGACCCACACCTCTCTTTCTAATAAGTATTTTCCCCTACGTGAGAGTACCTGTTTGTACTTGTTTTTTTTTAGCACCTACTTGGCTGAGCTTCCAACCAAACTGAGACAAGTCAAAAATGCAACGTCACCAGACTGCAGGCCACCGATCATAAAGCGACATTACTGATTAGTCTTGAGAGCAACTCCGTCAAAGCCACCATATTTAACACCAGACAACAGCATCCGCGTGTTTTACTTCTACAAACCTACGACATGACCAGAGTTTTGGGGCACCATGCTATGATGACTCCACTTACACTGACGTGGTACTCAGTTGAAACGAAAAACATCAGAGACCGAGGCGAGCCAAGTAGAGGCAAGAAGAGGTGAGTAAAGGCGAGGACAATCGAGTAGAGGTGAGTAGGGGCAAGTAGAGGCAAGAAGTGGCGAGCAGAGGCAAGTAGAGGCGAGTAGAGGCGAGGACAATCGAGGCGAGTAGTGGAAAAACTGTGTAATGGAAAAGCACCTTAAGACAACACAGAGACGTCATCTTTCCAGCGTGTCTAATGTCGGGTTCACACTATAGGATTTTAGTCTTATGAAAGCTGAATTCAAGTCACACTGAATAACGAGAAACCAGCAGATCGTTATCAGCATGTTCCACTGCGTGACTGAACGTACGCTGAATCGTGGCCACGACAGAAAAAAATCTGACTGTATTGTCAGTGTCAGTGTCAGTGACTGTATTGTATCATTAGCAGGTTGCTGCAAACATGCTAATGCACTACTACTCAAAGTCAGCGCTGTCGTAGTGGTGTTCATGTGCTTTGAAAACAAAAATAAATTCAAGAAGAAGTGTCTTCATTTGAGTTTTTCTTCCCGTTTCTGTGTCGTATCTGGCGCTGTTGTTGCTAGGCTACTGTGCTGTGTAGACGGGCTGATGTTTACGTTGTTTCATGGTGCGTTCCTATTGCTCGGTTGGCTGACAGAGATCGTAAAGGCAGCGACAGGTCGTCACACTCTGACATGATTCCTCCAAACTTCACAAGATGGTTCTGTTGTTCATCTTTGCTCCTGTTGCACTGTGAGATCTACCACCGCCGTTTCTGAGCTACAATGGAACATTTTTATCACAATTGTGCATCTTTCATCTGAAATAGCCTAAATTTATAGTGTGACTGCACGATACCTGCCAGAACATAGTACACTGTAACACATATTTATAGCTAGGCTTAGTGGGTTTTATCATCAAATCTGATGCCTCTTATCCCTTAGTTCTTGTACCTTTACCTTTTCTTTTGTACTTTTATGTTTCCTTTACAATTCTGACTGGTGAGCTGTGCACAAGAAATCCTATGCACCTGAACCATGCAACCATCCAACTCTTGATACTTGAATTGTAGAGTGTAGAACCGTCCTGAAGTCTCCATGTGGTTGGACCCACCTGTCACAGCTTCATTCTGTCTCTTAAGGAGAATCCTGCCACCCACGATCATCTCATCCCTTCAGCCTCTACTCACAATTCGTGACCACTTTTGGGAAGACTGGAGACCCATGAGTGAATTTTCCTCTTTGTTGAATGATGGACTCCAAATATTCGGGAAATTAAGTCTTAATCATTTTTCTGAGGTCATTGCTCATGTCTTTCCTTCTTGCCTGTGTGTTAAAAATCACATTCAGGTTCCTAATAAATCAAACACCGATACACAAAACATTCAAATTTAATGTTTTTTTTTCTTCGAGTTTATCATCTGAGTGTGGTTGAAGACGTTTGTATCAGTGCCATAAGATGATGCATGCGTGATTTTTGCTTCACATCCAGATCAGTTTATTAAATTGACTTAAAACATGAAAACATTAATTTATAGAACTTTAAGTTCATACTTTATTTTATTTAAGACTTGATGGGAATTACTAAAAATCATATTTTCTCCATCATAATAAAGAATCATCTAGAAAACTGAGACCACAATTCTGTGTTAAAACTGTACTTCCAAAGTTCTCGTAATAATGTCAAAATTCTAAGAAAATAACCAAATGTTTTGTTGTTGTGGTTTTTTTTTCCATCTTCAGGTAGTCCTACATTCTCGTACACCACTCCTCCCACCAACACCACCCCACCACCAGCACCTCAACCCAGACTACAGGTGAAAGCAGGTGAGGTACACTTTTATCTGAAACTTCTTTTTTTTTAAATTAAAGTATCAAGTATTTTCCAGAGATGTGGACTCGACTCGTTAATTTCATGTCTTGTGGCTTCACTTGTGAACTGAGGCTGTTGACTTGAAAACATGTTATTTAAAAGCTGTGCATGAATCAATTCATTTCAGTCGTCATGACTTAATCAGCAGACCATCTCCCTCTCTCTCTCTCCCTGCTGTGCACGTTTGCGTGCATGAGCTTTGTCAGCACAGCCAATCAAAATGAACCACAATGAAATTTAATTCTTTTCAAAAGAAAAAAAATCTGCATTTCGCAAACAAGTTCCTGAGAAGGATTTCATTTCGGAACACACAGAAAGCGCTAGCTGGTTCTGTGCTACGCTAAGCTAACTCTAGCTGAGTGTAGCTCATCAGCAGATATGTTCATAAAACTACTTGGCTTTACCAAGAGCTCAAAAGGACTTGAAATTTAAAGTTTCTGACTCGGAACTTGCCTGTCTTGAGGAAAAAGATTTCATACTTACTTGAGACACATATACCAATTGTTCTTTCCATTTTCAACTGACAAGCAAAAGAATGAAAAAGTGACGGGTTATTTGATCATTTGTTTTTGAGGCAGATGCCAAAAGATGAAAAAGGCTTTACTTTTCATATTTTCAATTTTAGACTCAATTTTAGATCAAAAATACAAAATTAGAAAAAGTGGCTTCAAGACTGAAAAGGCAATAAAAGTCATCGTTGGATATTCTGTACTAACAATAAACTTCAAAGACATATTTTCCAGCGACTGCGTCATCGTGATGCGTTTACTGACAGGGGGAGGGGCTTCTCAGTATGTGATGCCTGTACTAACATTCCCACCCCACCCTTGTGTCTACAAACTGAGGCGTGTGGAAAAATACCTCTAAATGTTTACAACACGGCAGGTCCTGGAATGCGTGGTCGCATCCATCAACCTAAGAGATGCATATTTCCATGTCCCCATCATTCCCAGACGCAGGAAATTCCAGTGTTTCACATACAAAAGGGTTCAACGTGAACTCAACTGATTAACAAATTAGTTGTTTCTCCGAGTGCATAGAGATGGAGACTTTCCAGAGACAGTGAATGAGTCTCACTTAGATGATCTGATGGCCTCAGAAGTGCTGGGAGGTGAGCTCATCAGAGCTCCTGTCAGGGTTTCAGGTCTTTCTTGGTTAGATGTCTAGAGTTAAGAAAAAAGTATTTTGCAAGAAGCCAGTTATACTTGATACTCTGTTATAGATAATTATTATAAGTATACAGAATAATTATCTTCTAGAGACACTGTTATGTATACTTGTGTGATTTAGTTATTCACACATTAATAATAAAATAATCTTTCACATGTTTCTTCCTAATTTTTGCCACATTGGCGTTCAGTGGAGCAGTGAATAAGAAAGCTGTTGATCCAAGTCTCTATTCTCAGCTCTGCAGCCATCTTGGTTGGAAATCGTGGCTCTTGGACGTTCCTGTACAAGTCATCTCATAAAACCCGCCCCGGTGTCACTGCAACTGGTTTGGTACATTCTGTACAGGTGCAAATGGTGGTGAATAGTCGGGAACCAGATGGACTTCACAAGATAATTTTGGTATCGTGTATGGGTACGGTCACGTAAAAGACACCAATCTCCTCAACTTAAAGAACTGTTTCATACCTTCAGACGAGTAGATTTGTTTGCATATGTTTAAACACTTGCATGTGATGGTACAAATCCCTAAACGTACGTTTCCTTCCTCAATAAGTGCCATGTAAACAAAATACTTATCTTTGAGAAACTTCTCCACAAAGCCAAGACACCTCTCCTCTTGTATTTCATGTTTAACCGCCACCATTTCCTCTGAATCATGCGTGTATCAACAATCAGAGTTCAGGGTCACAAAAAAGCTGAACTCAAATCATTTAGGGAAAAAAAAAAGAATTAAAAAAAAAAAAAAAAAACGTGTTAAGTTTCAGAACCATGTCACAGTGTTTCAAAATGAACTTCTGTTGACAAAACTCCATCAAGTCCAAAACTCAACAGCCAGTTTCAGAGAGGAAACAGCTGCTCCGGCAGAGGAAATGGGGGGTATGGGTCCCACTCCAGGGACACAGTTCACAATCTGCTGGTGGCAGCTTCGACCTGAACAAAAGAAAGCTCACCCAAGAAACTGGAGGTCATCTTCAGACCTCCAAAAGTCTTCTGTTGGTCTTCGCTTACTTCCTTCCTACCCTTGCCGACCTCTGTCACTGTCCACTTCAAAGACACTTTGTGCTCATCATGGTCTGGTTTGATCTTTGGTGTGTTTGTGTGTGCAGAGAGCAGTTTTGATGAGATCAGCCGCAGGAACAGCTGGCCGGCAAACACCATGACTACTGCAGTCCCCAAAGGTACAGCAGATGAAAACCGACGACTGGAAACTGTTATGAAACTGACAATGGTGACGGATTTGTTATGCATGAACACCAGTTGGTTTTGCATAGAAATGCACTCTGATTTCACAACTTTGTTACAGCTGAGGCGCTAACAGTTTCCCAAGACTCATTAATTTATTGATTTTCAGGTTCTCCCATTGAGCACCAACCCAGCACAAGGGTTTCCGAGCCTCCGTCAAGAATTGTACAAGGTACAGACATTAACACGTACTCTGACCAATTTAGCCAAGCTTACTGGGCCAGAGTCATCACCACAAGTAGGTCCAGAAGTATTTGGACAATGCATGAGTCTTTGAATTTTGTCTTTATACGCAAGCACAATGGATTTGTAATGCAATTATACCAAGGGGTAACCAAAACGTAGATAATCACCTTTAAGAGTTTTCACAAAAATATGGCAATTACCATTTAGGAATTATATATTTAAACAAAGTACTAACATTTACAAGGACTCATAAGATATAATTTGGCTTCCTGTTGTCCATTCCCTCAATACTTAAAGGCAAATGAAGCAGGTAAAAGGTCTGGAGTTGCTGTCAGATGAGCTACAAATATGAAGATCACAGTACAACTGGAGGCCATCATTAGACTGACAAATAAATCTATGAGAGATGCATACCGAAAAACTTTAGATGTGGTCAAATCAACAGTTTGGTTTATTCTTAAAAAGAAAGCAAGCACTTGTGAGTTCAACAACATCAAAAGACCTAGAAGACCACGGAAGACAAAGTGGGTGCATTTGAGAACAGGAAAGACAGATTAGACTATTATAGAATATCTTTGAAAAAAGAAGAAAAAAAAGTCTTGAATCAGATTCCTTTTGTAAAATTAAAATCAAGAGAAACATGTATCAGATGATGGGAATAGAAAAGTCGGGATACAAAGCAGAGCGCATCCGTCATGTGTCAGACATGGTGGAGGTGGTGTTATGATATGGGCATGTGTGGCTGAACTGACTGAATGCTGCAAAACTGATGGAAATTCACAGCGCACATTAGAGTGGGTTAACAGAAATAACCCATAACCCCCCCATCCAAAAACAAAGAAACAAACAAAAAAACTACCACTGATAAGTCCAAACATGATGGTGAACCTAATAGGAGTTTTTGTGAAAAGCTGTTGTAGTTATCGTCTGGTAAAACTAAATTGTGTGCAGATATACTTCAGTCAGACCTGGAATATGTGTTTTAATCACATCTGAATAGCCTGAAACTTCAAACCCAAAGAAGGCCAGGAACCCAGAACAATGACGGACAAAACTGCTGTTCATTGTCCTGGAGGACCAGCTGGGATCACTGGAAACATCTGGAGCGTGCTACAGTTTTAAAATGTATTCATTTATGTGAGGTGCATCTATGAGCCAGTCTCCCAGGAAACAACGTCAAATCAAATGCACAGAAGGAAGCAAAGTGAAAAAAAACTGGAACATTTGTTAACATGGTGGAATTTTTCAGTTTCCCCGGTTTAATCAACCTAAGTGCTTTTATTCTGAATGAGGCGTTTGCATGGAGCATTTTCACTCTGGTAGCACGTTTGAAACAAATCAGAATACAACGCTCCATGTAAAATACACCTGGTGATGTCTTACAGACATCAGATATCAGGTCACGTCATTTTTAAACAGCTGGATAATAGATTCATGAGGCCGACTCCTCAGATGCAGAGGAAAGAAAAGAAATGTGCAAGCAATTTGGAATTAACTGGTTTTCTACATTAATTTTCCAAAAATGTGATTTGATTTTCATCCAAGGCACAGACGAGGACAAAGTGCTCAGGCTGGTAACACAGTTATGCTAGTTAGTGTCTTTACTGGAGACTTCTTCCTCCAGCACTGAATGTTTTTTTATTATTATTATTATTATTACTGTTGCTTTGATGAAGATCACATTGTTTAATTATTGCAGAAAAGCACCGTTTTCACAACGAGAAGGTTCCTGGTTTGAATAAAGAACTTCAGTTCATTTAAAGTTAGTTAGAAGTTCAAGCCAAGCCTCAAGTCATCAGTCTCTTCTCACACAGAGGTATCAGATCGAACTGGGCGAAACGCAGACCTCAGGAATATGGACTGGAGGACAGTTTGACCTCTAGCGTCCTTGTAGGTGGACCGTGCAGTGATAAGCTGGAGCAGCTTCAGGAAGAGCCGCTCATTAAAAAGCTAGGCAGGAAGTGGTGCATGTTGCAACTAAAACGCTGCATAAATAAGAACTTCTTCACATCAAACCTGCTCCAAGAAAATATGGAGTATAGAAAAAACCAAACATCAGATGGTTGTTTCTAGACAGTTTTGTCTCATCTAGGGTACTTCTACGTTAGCTGTGCAACAATCATGCTTCCAAAAGTAAAAAATAAAAAAACATCTTGTTCCATCTGGATCAGATGCTTGAGAGGTTTTTCAGGAAGTGTGAAGGGAGTGGGAGGCTCTTGGCCGATGCCATCCAGAAATTGCTTATCCTGCTCAGCCTTTTGTTTCATTTTCACAGGCGGCGCTTTTCAGCCTTTTGTTGACTTGTTCACTCTGCCTGCTCTATTTGCCTTAAATTGATCCCTGATCCCTTTTTTTATATATTATTTTCGTGATAATATTCAGTATTCAGTATTTCAGCTCCTTGTAGCAATTTCAGCTCCTTGTAGCAATAACAAAGCTCTGAGTTGTTCATTTTAATTCATGGAATAGTGGGTGGCGAGAGTTCTGGTGTCATTGTGAACGTGTTTAAGATTGAATTGATGGTTACTATTGGAACATTAAGGCTAAAAAAAGTATGTTTTTAAAAAAAAACATCTATTGCTTTTGCTTCTCTACAGACCCGTATCAGACACTGGGGCCCATTAGCAGCCGACTAGCCAATCCAGGTAAGAAGCTAAACCACAAAATCAGGAAAAGCAGGACGACTCAAATGAGGCCTTTACACTGTCTGCTTTGGTGCCATGAGAGATGAGAAGAAAAAAAAAACAAAAAACAAGCACTGGCAACATGCAAGCACTTACTTTCCAAAATGGAGTAAACGTCGAGCAACACTTGTTGTGTCAGCAGAATTGCATCATGCTTACGCCGAGATGAAATCCGGCTTCCCTCTCACCAAAATGACTGTTTGCCCTGCTGTTTCCTCACAGAAGGCCAAGCCGTCAGCTCATCCAAG
Source organism: Arrhamphus sclerolepis (assembly GCA_037176975.1). Classification (NCBI taxonomy): domain Eukaryota; kingdom Metazoa; phylum Chordata; class Actinopteri; order Beloniformes; family Hemiramphidae; genus Arrhamphus; species Arrhamphus sclerolepis. The sequence goes on from JBAMYA010000008.1 coordinate 17,263,086, forward strand.
CACCGAACAGGCAAACAAAGTCCATACAAGCTCCCTGACCCCAGCGCTCACAGGCCTGTGGGTAGGTTTCTGCCCAAATGTCCACCTCCTCCTCCAAGCCACAGTGAAAAGGTCACATTTGGTGAAAAAAACAAACAAACATCTATTAGACATGATTAGCATTAAAAGGCAATGCAGCCACAAGTTCCTGAGCTGCTTGTGTAAAGAGGAACTAACATTTGAAAAGTCCCTGGTACTTGTGGCTTTGAAGGTGCAATCATTTGTGTGTAAATGTCTCATTTTACAAGAGAAGAGATGTTCAGACATGAACCTCTCCTGGTAAGTCATCTCTGGAAGATGATTTCTTAACTGTCCACGTCTTCTTCCAGGCTCGGGGCAGATCCAGCTGTGGCAGTTCCTGCTGGAGCTCCTGTCCGACAGCAACAACGCCACCATCATCACCTGGGAAGGCTCCAACGGCGAATTCAAGATGACCGACCCAGACGAGGTGGCCAAGCGCTGGGGCGAGCGCAAGAGCAAGCCCAACATGAACTACGACAAGCTCAGCCGCGCTCTGCGCTACTATTACGATAAGAACATCATGACAAAGGTGCACGGCAAACGCTACGCCTACAAGTTTGACTTCCAGGGCATCTCACAGGCACATCAGAGCCACGCAGCAGAAGGTGGGATTAAGTACCAGACTGAGATGTCTTACGTCCAGCCCTACCACAGCCACCAGCCCAAAATGAACTTCATGGGCACCCATCCCGCATCCATGCCCGTCCCCCCCAGCAACTTCTTTGCCCCTCCATCAACATACTGGAACTCCAACAGCCCAATCTACCCCGGGTCAGCCATGACCAGACATCCTGCTACCCACTCCCACCTGAGCTCGTACTACTGAGGACAACGTCTCAACAGGACAACAGGAGAGGAACCCAAGTGTGCGCCGTCCCAGTGGCACCTGAGCTGAACCCTGTCTGAAAAGAAGGCGACATGACGCTACGGTCCATTTTGCTATAAAGCATTACCATGTTTTCTTCGGAATGTTGTTCCTCAAAAATGGACCAGAGACTCTGGAAAAGGTTTTATGCGTTATATCAATAACACACTGTAGTAATGTAAGTCACATGTTTAGATTTTTTTCCCTCTATTTCTAAATACTTTGATGGCACCTGCTATAAATACCAAAGCAATAGTTGCGTGAATATAATATAGGTTTTATAACTTTTTTTTTCACAGTGCAGGTCAAAACGAGTTATCCCATGTAAAGACCTGACTTTTTGTAAAAGGAATTGTACAGAATGACTTTCATGTAACAATAAATACATTATCTAAAGCTGAACATTAAGTTTCTGCCTTATTGTAGACCATGAACGGGATCGTGCTTGTTCAACGAGCACTTTGCTGGTTTTCACACTGGCCCTACTGAGGAGTTTCAGTCCTGACTGCGATTCACTTGGGACAGTCTGGTCCGCACCAAAACGGCCACACTGAGACCACCTCTTCAGACTGGTCTTGGCCGTCAAAATCTGGTGCAGTTGGATTATGGTGCAAAAGCTCCAACTCCAGGGTGTCCAACAGTCACGTCAAAAAAACGGACTTCATTTATAAGCTATTTAGTTTGTCTGTAGTGGTAGAATTAAGCAATTTTAGATAATACAAAAGTATGAGTCTGACAAAATGTATACAAGTAAATGGTTGTCCCTGGGAAGGAAAATGGAGGACCAGGTGGATAAATTTAGCTGAGGTTTAGAATTTAAACTGGCCTTAAAAGTCCTTTGTGACTGGTGGAAGTCACATGACCTCTGAAAACCCACTGCAGCTGAGGTTTATCACTAAATTGCTGTTCCCTCATGATGTCACAACTAAAGGCTTGTAAGCGTATTTATATCGTTTCTGTTGGCCTCCTTGTTAGATCACAGTATCAGACAGGTTTAAGTTGCTCATCAAACCTAATGGGACGTCCTTCATATTTTATATCAGTCTGTGGGAATCTCAGCGTGTTAAAAGTGCTCTTTAACTGAGCATGTCAATCACCATAATAAACTGAAAGAAGGCTTCTAGCTCATTGGCCCGAACCCCTCTAGCCAAGTCTGGACCCTTCATATTGCCCCCCCACCATCAGTCAGCTGACCATCGGTCAGTCATGGGTCCCAGTAGAACCCAGCAGAACCTTTAGAAATGTGATACCAGCAGCTTTGTGATGACGACCTGAACCAAGCTAAAACTGCTAGACTGTGGTCAATGAGGTAATTTGGGCGTGGTCCAACCAGATGCTGGACTTGTTTGTTCTGATTATTGGCCCATTTCTGGATTAACTGGGATTACAGTTGGCTTATATGGCGCCATCTAGAGGTTAAACAAAAAAACAAAAAACGTACTCTTCAGAAGAGCCGTATGATTCAGGTCTGTCCAGTCCCCAGAAATCATAATTTGATCGCCAACGCTCAGACAAACACACGAAATGTCAAACCTGAAATGTTTAACTTTATTTATGAAAAACAAAGATATCTTCAAATATTCTGCGAGGCCCTGCGACACCGTCCTCCTCAGCCTCTGCTACAGCCGAGCCCTTCACCTGCTTCTCCTCACCTTCCTCTTCAACCCACGTCACTCCTCCACCTCCGAACGGCCACTCCGTCTCCCGGACCTTCCCCACCTCACCCACCAGAGTCTCTGCCACCCCTCTGGGCCCCCACCACCCCCCCGCCATCTCTGGTGCTGCCGCTGTGGTCCCGGAGACTGCCTTCCTCGTCAGGGAGGTGGCGGGTTTCATTTTAGACTCTACTGTCCAAGGTCCGCTGCTGACGATTTGTGTTGCTGAAAGAAGAAAAACAGTCAAATTACAGAAAAAAAAACAAAAACAAATGCATAATCAGTTCTAGAGGAGATTAGCATGTAAGAACGTAATCTATCTGTAACATGCAAGCAGAGAAAGCTGACAGTTTTCCAGCAAAACAGAAGACTAAAGTCAACGTTTGTCCATTTCAGTACTTAAAGTCACTTCAGTGCTGACGGCGCAACGTTAGTGGAAAACAAAAGAAAAATTCAAATCTGAAGCACAAACATGTTTTTAGATTTACAATATCTGTAAAAAAAATTACAAGATTGCATGTGGCTTCAACTGTCACTGAAGCAAAATGGCAAAATGTGCAGTTCCTCGAATGACCACTAGGGCTCCAAAAGCGAGTCGGTCCTCTCTGACCACCATTGTTAAGGCGTCCTACTTCACAGCAGAAATTAGCAGACATACTTAGAGCCTGCTTTAAAATGGATCCGTCTCCGTAGCTAGAGTTCACATCATTACAACTGCACAGCGTGAATTTTTATGCACCACATCAGGTATAATTAAATAAAATCACAAAAGTATTCATAATTAGGAGGTAGTCGTTTGATGGCTAGCATAACCGATGGCTGACTGCACCATAACTTCTTAGTACCCATCACTGTGTTAACTTCAGCACTGTTAATAATAACTATTTTTTGTCTAAAACATAATAAATATTGATTTTATTTATAGGCAGCTTTCATGACTCTCAAGGTCACCACACATAAAAATCAGAATACACAATAAAAGATAATGAAATAAATACAATTATAGATCTATCAATGGGTATTAAAACTGGGATTTGTTTAGTGTGCCAATGAGCAACAATTGTGTTTTAATTTTTTTATTTTTTATATACTAGTATTGATCCCCGTGGGGAGATTCCTCCTCTGCACTTAACCCATCTGGGCTGCTGGACCCAGAGCAGTGGGCTGCCACGGTGCAGAGACCAGGGAACCGGGGATTGAGCCAGCGACCCTGCGGTTACCAGCCCGGTACGCCACAGAACCCCCTTATTTGTTTAATTCTTTTTGAGAGGAAAAAGGTTTTAATTTAAGGAAATTAGATGTGAATCAGGATTTTAATTCAAAAAGACAGTCAGTGAGGGAAGAGGGGAGGAGGGTGGTATTGGGGGGCTTGTTATACTGTAAACTGTAGTAAAAACCACTGCGGCTGGTTTCAGGTTGGCCTGGAAGGGTCCAGCGGTGAAGCTTATAGCCATCTCTGGTCCCTTCTGAATGCTGCTGACCAGGACGAACCAGACAACAGCTGGACTGCCTCTAGCTCATCAGCTTCTGCCTCCTGCAGCAGCTGGATCCTCAAGTTCAGCACCTCAGACCATTTTAGGACCCTTCCAAGCTGACTGACCAGACCAGTAGCTGAAACGAGCGCTGCCAGAGCTGAAACAAGGAGCTGGTCGCAGTCGCCTACTCACCACCTTCAGCTCATGAGGGCCTGGTTGAGTGGCTGCCGGTCCCAGTGCAGCAGCACTAGCCCTCATTCCAGCTCTGGCAGCATCTTCTATTCATTCAAATCAAATCATCATAAAACCCACCTCATGTGAGCATAAAAACTGCTTTAATCTGGATGTTTCAGTGAAATGGAGACATATTTGGTCTATTTTTCTCTTTACAATTCCTATTTTAACAACTTTTATGGTAATGAAAATGCACCTATGCAGAGAGGAACCACCAAGAAGTAAACCACTGTTGGTTATGATGAAGAAGAGGGTGTGTGGTTCTGTCCAGAAAATCTACTCTACTGCTGTAACACTGATCCTGGCTGATTTTGTTGATATCTTTACATTTTTTCAGGACAAAGTAAGGAAAAGGTGGGTGACGACTCACCTGGTGGCGCAGCATAGCCACAGATGGAGTCACAGCAGTCACACACCGACTCTGATCCAAACAGCTCCAACCATCTGAGGAAGAGGGCAACCAGGAGCTGATCCCACTGAACTGGCTTTAAAGATTCTTCGATTCTTTCTGGAGAGAAACTCACTTTTTTTCTTTTGTGTCGTAATTGCAGGACTTGGCTGTAGGTGTGGGAACCAGACTACCGACAGACACGCTGCAGTGCATGTAGAGCTGCTGCAAAATGTAAATGACATCACAACTTTTGAACAAAAATCCCACAAAGACTCAGTTCAGAGCCAAATGTATTATCGTCAAAAGCCAAAATCTGAGAACCAAGAAATCAAAATCTGAGAGTTCAAACATTCTTTTTCTTTTTACAGTTGTCAATGTCAATCAACAGTCGAGGACGCTGGACATCGTTGAGATCTAGTAGCTTATTGGCTGCTGATCCATCCATCAACCTCCATTTATCCAGATCCAGGTCGGGGGGGCAGCATCCTCAGCAGAGAAGCCCAGACATCCCACTCCTCGGCCGCCTCCTCCAGCTCTTCTGGAGGCATTCCCAGACCAGCCGAGAGACAGTCTCTCCAGCATGTCCTGGGTCTTCCTCTTGGTCTTCTCCCAGTTGGACGTGCCCGAAACACCTCCAGAGGGAGGCGTCCAGGAGTTATCCTTACCAGATGCCCGAACTACCTCAACTGGCTCCTCTCAATGTGGAGGAGCAGCGACTCTACTCTGAGTCTCTGCCAGATGACTGAACTTCTCATCCTGACTCTCAGGGAGAGTCCAGCACCAAACTCATTTCAGCTGCTTGGTGAAATGAGTTTCAGCCACAGGTGAGGGTGGCAACGTAGATAGACCGGTAAACAGTCTTGCCTTATGGCTCAGCTCCCTCTTCAGCACCACTGGCTGCTGAATGAGCTGATAATCTTAGTCCAGCACATCATCTCTTTCAGCTGTAAATATTTTATTGTCTTCATATATTCTGAAACGTCTCCATCAAGGGTCATGATTTACACTTTTGTATTCAGGTTCCCTCAAAGGAGGGAAATCATAAAATCATTTTTCCTTCTCTGACTGCAACTGGGAGGGGCTGTCTGCTGAGGACTGGTCCCATTATGAGTGCTTTTGGACAGGGAAGGACATACAGCAGCCCCCCCTGCTGGTGGAGAAGAGTAATGATACATGCTTTTACATCAGTCCACAAAAATCCCAAATAACACCAAAAATAGTTGCTAGATTTGTCACTAGTTGATTTTTTTTCCTTTTCTTTTTTGTCAAAAGTCATTAGAGGAGTCTGAATTCTAAATATAGAAATAAAGTCAAGTTAGCAACACAGCATTTATCAACAGAAGTTTAGTGCTCTGACGTATAAAGTTCTGAGTCATTCAGCAGCCAATGAGCTGCTAGGTCTCAGCTGTCCCGCCTCCTCTGCTGTTGATTGACATGGTGCTGCTTTAAAACCCAATTCTGAATTTCAACTGCCAAAAAGGAAAAGCTCAGCTAAGGAAGGCAATTTGAACTATGGGGATGGTTTTAGAACTGATAGCGAGAAGAAAAGTAACCAAGAAAGATGACTGAACTCTCAGTTACAGATTTTTATTTCTTAGTTACAGATTCTGGGTTTCGGCTCTCAGATTTTGTGTACATTAGGCTCTTAATTAAGGCCATAGACTGCCAAGTATAAAATAAATTCAAGCAGAAAAATCATGTTTTCACAGGAAATAACCAAAAGCTCCTTCCTCACCTGACCCTCCATTCCTCTGAGGAAGAAAGCCTCTACGGAGAATCTGACCGCGTGGTTTCTGTACGGGATGAATCTGGAGCGGGCGACCTCGTTTTCAACTGCACATCTTTATCACCAGGAGGAGAGAAAAGCTGGACAGTTTGTAAAAAACTGATGTTGAGAAAGTAAATGAGTGTGAGACGATTACCCAAAGTTTTTCAGAACTGGAAACTGAGGCACGGAGGTGGGGGACTTCCCAGTAGACACAAAACAGGTGTGGACGTACAGTCTTTCATAGCGGGACAGAGACGGGGCCTCGGCCTCAAAGTACATGGGCTCCCGGAGCGCGTAGTGATCTGATGGAGGGAGTTTATCCCACCAAGCTGAGAGACATGAAAACAATCGGGTTCCAACATTGTTTTGAACATTTTAAATGTTTCCAACATTTAAAATTTAAAAAAGAGAAGAAAAACTGTTATTCTCTGCTGATTTCACAACTACACTCAAGAGATTCTATCAACAACAAACAAGAAATCTAGGCGTACCGCTGGCAAATTTACATTTGCTCAACTGGTCCTTCTAGCTGCCCTCTGGGAAGGGGCTATCAGTTCCATAATGATGATTGTCTAACTTCGTGGACAGGACAGATTAAATTAAAAAAACAAAACATGATTTTCAAAAACATTGCTTGAGTGTTTGATGACACCAGTTATTCTCAAATTCTGCTTGAAAAATGGCAACAATGGTTGGATTCCATTTGCATGACATCGGTTTCCTCTTCCATCAAACTCTTCTCCACCAACACTCATGCTGACTTTTGTCTCTCTGAAAGTGCCACCTTGTCCGTTGCTCTGATTCCTTGTAGCGCTAACCAGCTGTGGGCAGAGGCCGTTTGAGAAGCAACAGCTGGTAGGAGGCCCGTGGCTGGTTTTCAGGCCCTACATCTGTCCAGATGTGGCTCTGATCCATCAGGCTGAGTTAAAACAGCAGTTCTGGACAAACGTGGACGGCTGAGCTCGATCTCTGCTCAAATCTCTCCATTAACAATGAAACTTTGCTAAACAGCCGTGGGCCTTGAATTCTCTCTACTGTGCCGTTAATGGCCCAGAGGTGGCCCAGCTGCTGTTACTCCTCTGCTCTGCCTTGGGAGGTCGTAGCAGCGATAACGGGGACAAAATGAACGCTGTTTGAGTTGGCAAAGCGGGAAGAGTTAAAGGAACATTCCAGAGTTAAATCAACCCTGGGTCTGTTACTGCATGGAGTTTGAGTCAGAATGGAAGATACGTTGTCTCACACTAACTATGAACACGACTCAAAAATGTCTTTTCACTTTAGTGATAGTGTGGATAGATTCTTTACAGATGAATCAAGGTAATTGTGACTAAGTGTACAAAAGCGCATATTAAGGAATGTTGTTCTTTACTCTGTACCGTTGGCTAGAAAATGTAAAATATACCACTGGCAACTGACTAAAAATGAGAGGGAGAAGCCTCTGCTTCTGTAGGACTGCATCAGCGTCTAAAATCTTCACTCCAGTCCTCCAGGCTCATTGTCTCAAAAGAAAACTGTTTTAATAACAACTTTGAATTTTCAGAGTCACTCAGAAGTATCAAGTCCAACATGGTTTACCATTTCGTGGCGTCAGAATGACGTCGTTCTTCATTTCTTTGAAGACCTTGTGTATCTGCACCTTCGGAGTGAAGCCGACTTTGTACGAGAAAACATACCTAAACAGTTCAACACATGGCGCATAGTTTTAGGAAGGGGAAAAAATAAAGGAAAAAGCTTTGCTGAGAATTACTGCACTGGATCTACTCTCACCTGTTAGCATAACACGCCACAGGCAAGCTGAATGGTAAGGCTCGTCTGATTGGTCCTCTGGGCTTTGGTGGGTTGTAATGCAGCATGTTAAAGTAGATAACCCGGTTACCAATCACCTAAAAGCAACACATCAGTGAATCATCAGTTCCCCCTGCAGCTACTGAGGCCTTTAAACATTTCTCTGCAGAGACCCAAACCCACACTATTAGTTTAAGTGGAAATACATTTGAGCGTTGTCAGAGGAATCTTTAAAACACCAGTTATGTTGACGTAGATCGATTGCCCCGAGCGCCTACATGAACTGTTAGCATCACCTTGGTCCCTAACTAAAGTTTACAATTTTTACCATCTAATAAAGCTAGTATTGTTGTAACTCTGAAATATTCCTTTAAAGCAAGCATTTTTTTTTTTTGGTGGGGGTGGGGGGCATCAGAGACCCACATCCATGTAGAACAATCCAGAATCCTCCATCCTCCATATCGCCACCATCATGCTGCATTTGCACGGAGGTATGAGAAGACATAATGAAAATGTTTGGCACGTTTTAATAGAGTATAAATGGGTTTTAATCAGGTTCACACTGTCTACTGAAATCAGTAGATAATTAATTTACAGCACGTTACACTGTGCGATAGAACACACGTTGAATTGTGGTACTAAACACAGCGTCATCACGTCATTAGCAGGCTGTGTGTACAAAAATCAATGGAAAAAAGTGTCTTCATTATCTGAGTTTCACATTTTTTTCTTCCTTTTTCTCTGCTGTAGTTGGCGTTGTTGTTGCTAGGCTACTGGACTTGCTGATGTTTACGTTACTTCATGATGTGTTCCTGTTGGATTGTTGGGTGACAAAGATTGTAGAGGCAGCAACAGGTGGACGATTCTCCCTAATTTCTACACTGCTGATATCTTTGGCAGCAAGGCTGTTCTTTCATCTTTGCTCCCGTCTCATTGTGAGATCTACCATTTTGTCCACCTTTCGTCTGAGATAACCGAAATTATACAGTATGAACCCAACATAAAGGGTTGTTTACTGAAGGTAATATCATAGAAATATAAATGGACACAAGATCCAGTCACATTACCCACAGATTTGTACAGAGAGCCTTTGAAGCCCATTTTTCCTTGAACTGCACGGCGCCATATTGCAAAGCCAATGGCAGAGCCAAAGGCTAGCTGTTAGTCAACCATGAATAGAAGCATCTGATTGGTCAGCTTCTTTGCTTAATATAACATTGATGGGGTACAAAATAAATAGGCTATATGCAATAATTATATGCAACCACCTCCACCCATTGTAGTTGTACCAGGCTGTAAATATGTTTAATTCTGCTGCAAACGTGGTATTTTTTTTCTAGCATGGAGGTCAATGGAGATTTGCTCTGTTTTGGAGCCAGCACCTAGCGGATAGTGGAGGAACTGCACCAAAACGTACTTCCTAGATGCGCTGCAGCCCAGAAGGTTGAGAAGGTAATTGTAGTGTCAGTTTCAGTTTTGTGTTATTTGTATCAGTGACAGACAGAAATGATCCTGATTCCTGATGGAGGCTTGGATTTACATGTGAAATGTCCTGGAGTCTGATTTATGATAAAACATCAAAAATAAGAACAATTTCAAAGTTGGACAGGGGAAAGCTGTTGCTACAAATTAGGGACCCAAAAAACAGCTAAAAGTGGCCCTGGATGGAGGGTCCCAACCTCAGGACTCACCGTGTGTTTGGTTCCACACATGCCGAGGTCATAATCAAAATAAAGGTACTCCTCCGTGGATTTACTGGGTTGGCACGTCCCCAGTCTGAGAGGAGGGTCTGGATCATCGGGACCCATGATCCTCCTCTCCACCTGCAGCTGCATCTTGTTGCCCTCGCATGAAGTCCTCACGGTGACGCCCGGCACGCTGGGCGGGCTGATGTTGGGCCAAACCGGGAGGAGGAGCTCTCGGACGGGCTCGGACGGACGCTGCAGTCCAGGCTCTCTGACTATAGAGACAAACTGCTTCTCCACCAGCGGCGAGCCGGAGTCGACAAACACCGGCACCCCGGGGCTCTTCTGCCGCAGCAGGGCGGGAGCGTCTCTCCGGGGAAGCCTCCTCACCAGCGGCGGGGTTTGGCTCGTATCCACCGCCGTGGGTGTTCCTCCGCCGGTTGGAGACAACAGGACAAGCAGCAGAAAGTAAAGCATGTTTAAAGCTGAATTTCTAGGCTGGTACCTGCGCTCTGTTTCTGAGGCCCCAATTAAGAGCACCTGCTGCAGAAAGAGACGTAAAACGACGCCCCCTTCTGGACGTTCTACGTAAAACAACCTGTTATAAATGTAATAATCTGCGGAGTTGATTTCATTAAAAAAAAAAAAAGTTAAAGATTGAGATACTCTGAAACATATCAACAGTTTCCATACATTTGTGATAAAATATTTTATGTTAAATTCAAAACATACCCAAAGCAGAGGCCTCAAAACTGACAAAAGTATGAAGTACTTCTACCCAACAATAATGTCCTGCACAATGTTTGTTTTTCCTTTGTGATTTATTGGATTATTTAAAGACTAATACAGATTATATTTTATTACAGTTAGTTGACTTGCCACTTTGACATAAATATAAAAGCACAAAGAACAATTCTTACACAGATCATTAATAAACAGCATGGCAGCGTTTCAGCATCTTCATCCATGTATCCACCAAGAATCTTCATTACAAGCATTTAATCACATTAAACTGATTTTTCTGGTCCTACAGCCAAATGAACAAAACCTACCTTTACTGCAGTAGCTATATCAGAATATTGCCTGCATTTGATTCATGTCCAACCAAAATGAGTAGGCTACACTACAGAATGCCTAGATTTAAAATTCATCATGAATATGTCTTTTATGGTTTAATTAGCCCGGAAGTCTTAAATTTAGTCTATTACAGTCTAAAAAAGTATCAGTACCAGAGTCCCAGCTTTTATCTTTTTCTATCACTATCAGAATTTTGTTTCCAGTAACCATGGAAACATACTCTGTGAACATCAAGTAATATCGACCTTTATTTATGAGTCCTTTATTTGTTTCTTGGTCTTCACTTTTTTTTTTTCTTCCAGTGACCTAGGAGTGATATTTATTTATTTATTTATTGAGAATCTGATCAAGTTCAGTTTAAAATGTTGTTTCGGTTGTGCCGTCTAAAATTAGCAAGAATGGATGGATTTTATCAGAAGAAATGTAAGGCAGCATTAGACTGTATCACAGAGCTGCAGTAGTAGGGACGAGTCAGACTTAGTAAACTGTTGCCAACAAGGAAAATGACAAGACGTGCAGTTCCTCAAATGACCACTAGGGGCTGAGTCTAAAAATTCATTGACTTCCATGTTAAACTGTCCTTTCCTTACATATTTGCAGCATGATACAACAAATAATTTTGGTCTGTAGATAGATTTCAGTTCTCTGTGACAACTGCGTACATATTCATTTTTATGGCCCTCTTTGGATAAAATTACGTAATAGCTCATATAAATGCATAATTGGGGGCATGGTTTGCTTTAACTGACAGCTACAGTCTATGGGCCTGTTACAACAGAGCCTACATGAGTACTGAGAAATTTTTATGTGCAAGGTGGCAGCACCGTTCACAACATGTTGCATTGGGGGCTTTTTGAAGACATGACCGCTTCAGGTAAAGAAAGTAACAATCCAAAATGTGATGCGGGTAAAGCGACAGAAAGATCACAGATTGGGTTTGAGAACGAGGACAAAATGGGAATAATGTCAACATGCTGAACCTCACAAGAAATTCCAGGCTACATTCACATCACTGACAAGGAAAAGATCAGCACTGACAGCTACAGGAGCGATTCTGCCTACTGTACCTGGTATAACCAGAGGAACACGGAGGACCAGGACAAATCTGCAAAGCCCTGTCATGTGTCCGAGTGCTGCCTCCTCACACATCACGCTTCGCAGTATTCGGGCAGCCTCTATTGACTGCTAGACATCTGGATTAACCAAGGTCAAATAGTCATTTTCAAATCAGTATGGTCCACAGCAGATTGCATATCCACTCTTCAGTAACCTGTGAGTGACATCACAGTTCCTATATACCATCTATGGATTAGCATGAGCTAAGCTAAGTTAATGTGGACAAATCTGATCACCTTCACCCCTGGATCTTCTTTCCAGGGCAACCCAGAGCAGGTCATGGTGATTGCACAACCACTGATTTTATGTTTCAAATAAGAATTGTGCTCTATTAGCTCAGATAAGGAATCAGTTTCACTGAAACCTTTGATGACAGCTATCCATTTAACACTACAGACTGTGATGCAGCTGTTAACCCTGCAGCTGTAAATATGTTTATTTCTGCTGTTAAGTTGTGTATTTCAACATGGGCTTCAATGGAGTATGCTTACCTTTGGAGCCAGAGGTCATTTAAGGAACTGCAATTTTCCAAATGTCTGGATTGGTGTCAATTTTCAAAACCGGAAGCAGCTGCTAGCTATACGAACACGCCTCGATTGGCGGTAATGAATTAACTTTCTCTTTCACGGGCTCACTGCTTGCGTTCAGATTAGTGTGCAGTTACTAAAAGGTAATCTAAAGTAGCTTTAGTCTGTTAGCAGTCATACATCTTAATCTCACTGAATCTGAGCCACTTTTGTCAAATGTTTCTCTTCACCAGGCCAAGTGTACAGCAAGTAGCATGAGTAATGTGGCCGTCCAGGGAGACGTGAGTGTTGCAGCTCCGTTGCACAGATGGGTGTTGCAGCATTCGTTGGTGAAGGTGAAGTTGAGCCCCATGGTGTATTTTTCCCCTGTGACTCCACACAGGATGGGCAGGACGCAGCTCTTCTCATACAACACCACCCGGAAGTCTCCTGAAATGACGTCACAAGCATCAGTCGCTGTGTGTGAGACTGCCACCGCCTTGTCTCGGTTCTGTTTCTCAGTTGTGATGCATCTAAACTCTCGCTCACCTTTCTGGCCCACGGCTCTGCTGGACAGGCAGAGCTGCCCAGGGGGGCACTTGATGGGGAATTTGATGCAGTCCAGAGGTGAGATGGTGGGGAACACACAGGTGTAACAGAAGAGGGGAACTGGAGGACAGACAGGCTGGTTAAAACACACAAAATGACTTTAAAGTGGGGCTGCAGTGAATGCATAACGATTCAAGACACAACAAAACAATTATATCCTGTCACATCAGATAAAATTGTTTCGATTATGGCTGTTCTTTCATATTCTTTATTACTGATTAAAAAAAGGCTGAAAAAACATTTATGACAAGAAATGAATATACAGAGCTACACAACCAATGAGCGACGCAGTAATATGTAGACAAACTGCAGACCCAGCAGTAGGAATAAAGGAGGAGGGACTGCAGTGCTGGTTAACAACAGATGGTTACTTATGGATGGTGTAATCCTGGTCATGTAACTGTGAAGGAGCATCTATGCACCATGTATATTTAACGTTTAGGTGGTTTCATTTCAAGAAAGCCTGAATTCGATCTCCAAATACGTCCTACTTTTGTCTGCCTGAAAATATGAATAAGCTGGATCCTTCCCAGGTTAGCATGATTCATCTTATATAAATAGGGCTAGCAGGTAGCAGGCATAGTGGATGCATTTTGATCGTACCCACTTTATGTCGACAAATCGACTATTTCAGTTTGTTGCATACATCAATGTCTTTCATTTTCTATGGAAAGTGGAGAAGCATGATTAAACACTTGCAAAACACCCTGCAAAGGCAGTCCATCAAAAAGTTAAGTTTGTGTCCAACGGAAGATTGCTGTCCAAACAAAGCTGACATTGTTCTCAGATGTCATGGCATTTGATAAAGAGGGGAATTTTCTTGTCACCACAATACAACAAAACAAGGGTTGATGTTTCTGCACGTGTCCATGGTACAGTAGACACGCTGCCTCAAATAAATCATGCGAAGGTGGCAATGTGTCTTAATTCCTTCCGATAAATTATGCAAGAAAAACACAACTGAAGGGAGGATTCCTGACTCCCATCTTGTGAGACACGTTAGAAACAGCTGCCGTTAACTTGGTTAGGTGACAGAACCAGTCCAATGGTGACATGATCACAAAGACTGGACCAGCTCATTCCACCAACACATCTTTTAAAGATAAAATTAGTTAGAAAAGATGTTGTTCCTTGACTGATCAGTGGGGGCTGGCTTACAAAGTGAGCCAATCTCTATCGACATTTTAACTAATTCACCACATCAGGTTAAAATTATATAAAATAAAAATAAAAATTCTAATTAGGGGCGTGGTCTTTTGATTGTCAATGACCAGCTGTGATCACTTTTCCAAGTTAGTACTTAAGTTCAATTCAATACACTTTTATTGATCCATGAGGGGAAATTCGGTTGTTGCAGCAGTTGTCAGGATTTAAGTCTATAAGGTTCCAGCTTGTTCAGGAAGGATCTCCTGTGGCGGTCTATGCTGCAGCAGATCTGAAGAAGCCTCTGACTGAAGGCACTCTGTTGCTGAATCACTGTGTTGTGAAGAAGTGTTCTCCTTTGCAGAGTCAGTTCCAGGGGCTCCAGAACAGAGCCAGCCTTCTTTATCAGTTTGTTCACTTAGCACTAAGTTGACTTCTTGTCTGTGAGCAGAAACCTAGAAACCTAGGCTCGCCTGGAGAGGTCAGAGGATGAAGCTCAGCTAAGCAGCAGGCAGCAATCATTTGTAATGCCGCCACCTGAAATGACGTTTGAAATCGGAGGCGTGCTGCAGATGTCTGCCGGCAGCACCGCAGCATCACTCAGCTGGGACCTGCAGTCAGTCCGCCCACCTGTGGCAGGTCTAACGGCAGGCTGAGCGACGGGAAGGTCCCAGCAGAGCTCTGCTAGACCTCGTTTCAGCTCTGGCACGACTCATTATGGACTTCACATCTGTAACACTTGAAATGAGGATGTTTTAGACAGATTTGATCAGATGGAATGTAAAGTAATTCTCTCTTCTTCATCTTGAAAGGTCCCTGACCTAGAAAGGTGATATATGAGTGTGTTGTTGTTGTTAATTAGCATCATAATTTCATCCAGCCATGATAAAACAGCTAACTGCGACTGAATTAAGGCAGGGATGTTGCAGCCAGCTTCACAGCCCTGTTCTTTTCACCCATTTACAACATGATGCCATACAATGTGAGATCCGTGAGGAGTAATCCCAAACCCTAACCCTAAAGGTGACACCACACAGGGTTTTTTTAAGTTCTTATGGTGTCTACATTCTCCCCATTCTGGCACTGAGGCTGGTGAGCTTAAGCTTGGTTTATGCTTCAACATTGAAGTGAGAACCCTAATAGAGAACGCTACACCATAAGCTACACTGTACCCTGACAAGATCTTCTCCAAAGATGCAACTATGTGTCAGGTCGATGTGGACCACAATGAATGTGATTGATCCACTTAAAAGCATTATTTTTATTCCTCCTCATATTTCCCTCGACTATTTCTTTCATTTTCAAATTATGTAAAAAGATAGGCTGCTGCAGTGTCAGTAAAAATACCTGATGTTTTACATTTATCTGCACCATCTTGCGTAAGATATACTAAAGCCCCGTTTGAATTTCCCTTCAGGGATCAATAAAGTATTTTTGAACATGAATTTGCTTCCTATGTCTGAGCAACATGCAGGAAGTAAACAAAAAGAAGCTCAGCACTGCGGGCTGCAGCACTGCAGGAACGCACCCGCGCCACCTGGTGTTTGGTGGTGTAATTACAGAGGGTCGAACCTAAACGGCAACAACAATGTCGGTCCTGTACATAGGCTGCAAACATAGAAGCATCAATCAGACTTTAGTGGGCGGGACTTTTCTCAGTTTAGGTTTACGCCTCAGGGACACTTTGGTCCTCCACCCTCTGTGAGGTCATTATTAGAAAATCAGTAATTCATAAAGAATTATTCTGTTTAATTGAATTCTTAAAATAACATATTTTAGAGGCTAAAAATGAGTTCAGAAATGATAAGATTGCACATTTGGAAGATTAATCAGTTAAAACTTAGACTATTGCCATCAATGTTATACTATTTCTACAATTTGCATTTCTACATTACATTACGCTTCTTAAGTTTCTTACCTGCAGCTGGAAGCAGACACAGGAGCAGAAGAGGGCTGACAAGCCTCGACATCACTGAGCGTTTCTGTCTCACAGGTAGAAAACCGTCCGCCACCTTAACCCTTCAGGTCTTAACGTCAGATTACTGTGTTCACTAAAACAATCCAACTGTTTGCATTTTGCACATACGAAACCAACTGCAGTCTGTGTCTGTGCAACTTTGCCAACAAGTCACAGTCTCAGCTCGATCCAGGCGTCCTTGGCCGTCTCGGCTGCAGAGATCTGAAAGGAACTGACTTCTCCTTGTTCTTGATATGCCGATAATCCACTTCAAGAATCTCCACACCCCAGTACTTATGATTCAATTATGCTGTTAGTGTCCTGGTTTTAGCTGTGACTTTGCAGCGTGGCAGCGTTCACTGTCCTGCAGAGAATGACTCCATTCACATTTGAGACCACTATTAGGACTTTGATCAGACATGTTATCCAGTTAAGATTAAAACTTTTATATACCCTGTAATGTCCAGCTATGTTTCCTGGAAGGACTTTACAAGTGGCCTGTACTGAAGCAGCCTAAAAACGGGCCAGGTTTATCGAATCATGCCGTCTTTACTAATGACAGACGTTAAGTTTGGTGGGAAGGCTGTCAAGTGACCTGCAGTCTCATGACTCGCTGAGCAGGAGCCACGAACAGAGGCACAGTTGATGGAAAACAGTAAATTTACACGTTTTAAAAAAGCTATTTCTCGTCACAAAAAGGCAGTTTGTGTTTTCACATTTCAAAACAAACACTAATAATTTGGTTTCATGAGTAAATAAATTGATTTCAACAAGAAATTGCCAAATCTGGTTAAGAAAGATAATCACATTATTCAATCTCTGCCCACCCCTTTTTATCAGCTACTGCAGTTTATGCACATTAAAGGTGACTGCTTCCATCTGGACTCGTCTCACTGTGGTAAAACATGTTTAGATGAATGAATGAAGCAGCTGTTGGCCCAAAAAGAAGTATGTTGTTTTGTAATGTAGTTGCCTTTATTGACAACAGTTTGACAGGAAATAAGGACAAAGAGAGGGAGAAGACACTCAGCAAAGGTTTGTCTCCCGTATGACTTTATCAGTCTGTTACATGGTTGTGGAGGTCTGGACTTTAACAAGCCCAGTCCATGTCCTTGGTTCTTTTATGTTTCAGTTAATCTAATTCAGAGTTGAGTTTGGTTAATTGTCCAGTTGCATGACCCAGTTTTGATAAAGCATTATCTGGCCAACATATCTGATCTGACAGAACTCTGGTATACAGAGGAGTTCAGATGTCCAGGTACTGTGGCAGCAAGCAGCCCCAGATCATGACACTTCCACTGCTGTGCATGACAATGATTATGAGGTGCTTCTGCAGAAAAAGTTCATTGTTTGCTAAATGTGGCACTGAGCATGCAGGCCAGACAACTTTCTTCTGTCCCTTGGACATTGTTCCAGACGTCTTGTGGTTTGTTCAGATGCAGTTTTGTGAACTTCAGTACTACTTCAACAGTATGTTCTTTTTCTTCTGGGATCTTTTCCAAACCGTACCAACTCAGCCTTCGTCTAATTGAGTTGTCAAGTATTTTAACAGCTAACATGTTGAGGGATGCCCGTAAACTTTTTTGTTTGTTTGTTTTTGGGTGTTTTTGGTATTTTTGTGAGAATTACATGGTGTGGGGTAAACTTGCTAGGATGTCCGGTCATGGGAAGTTTGACAGCTGTCTTAAATCTTTTCAATTGTGAATAAACTTTCTCATGACCTAATTCTCCAAAATATTTCCTCTTATAGATGTCTGTGGCCCTGCCAATGATCAGGTCATCACTGAGGACTGATGATGAGGAGAGCCTGGCTGCAACTTACTGACTTGATTCCTATGGAGGCAGTCAGGGAGTACTTAGTATTACCCACAAGATTAAATAGCGTATACTAGCTTTTGCACATGATTGTAGATGTTTTTGGAAATAAGGAAAAATATCTCATCAAGGTTTCTGACTTCAGAAGCAACATTTAACCAAGACGTTTAGAGGTTTGTGCAATCATCTCTGTCTCCTTAAACAGATACAAGTTAAACATATGAGCTTCAACTTAACTTTATTGCTCTCAATCCAGCAGTCTCTACACACAAATTCCTCTCATTTCTCACCACACATTAAGTCAGTATTTCCCAAACTGGGGGGCGCGGAGCAATTACAGGGGGGGTGGGGGTGGGGGGGGTGCAGGACAAATGAATGAATGGATGAAAATACAGTAGGCTATTTTTGAAGAGAGGCAATGTTTTCAAAAATGAAAAAAAAAATAATAATAATAATTTCAAAAATTCAATCTGCAGTTCACTTTAAAAAAAAAAAACAATCTTGTGTACCAAAGGGGGGGCCCAGCAGAAACATTTTGGGAACCACTGCATTAAGTTATCACAGCTCTGCTGACAGCAGCTCTACTGAACTTGTTGCAGAGGGAATTGGCTTCAGGATGCCGCCTGCTGGAGGAAGAAGGGCAGACATCGATTGTCGACTTGATGGCGCCTCATTCGGACCACAGCAGCATCCACCTGAGCTGCTGCTTGCTTGCCTTGCAGGTCGTGGAGCAGCTGTTGACGCGTGTGCTGCAGCTTCTCCAGATCCCCCTCAGAGGACCTCCCACATTGCCTCAGCACTGCGCTGGCCTAAGACACACACACACAGGAACAGCTTCTTAAAACATGCGTGAACCTCTGCTGCTGGATGTAAAGCAGGAATCCTTTCAGCAAAGTTTAACACATCCATTATGTCCAGCATCCTCAGGAAGAACCAGTCAGTGTGGAGATACAGCGGAAGGATGAAGCTGGGCTTGCTGGTTGTGTTCTGTTAGTGTCTGTTTTCAGACCTTCAATTTTGACCACAGCAGCACAAAAAAAGATTTCCTTTTTCTCTAAGAGATCCACCAAGATCATGTTCCTTCAGTACTTTATGAGGACTAACCACAGCAGGGCTGTTGCTAGCTTTTGGGGGGCCCTGTCTAGGCAAACTGTCAAATTACAAAGCAACTGGAGAATTCAACCTTTTAAGATGATCCATGGCAATGCATGTATTGATTTATGAAAATTCAGTTCAGTGGAGGAGGGACTGTAGAGTAATCCTGGGCCTGATACTGTAAAGGAGCATTTCTGCACCCTGAATCTACAGAAGAGTTTTGCCTGTATTACCTGCATGTGATGTCATCAGCTCATTTGTTGCCAGGTTACAAACACAATACCCTAAAGCATTCATGGTGCTCTCTGGATGTTTCAACCACGCCTCTCTCTGCAACGCTTCCAGTTTCCCCCCAGTTTTACATCTGATTTTTATACAAATATACAGCCAAAATATAACAGGACACCTGAGTACCATGAAAACGGTATCCAAACTGGTTTTTGCTGTACTCTGGTATTCCCTATTAATAATGACCAATGAAAACTTTTCCTTATCAGTTATATAAAATATAATTTTTAAATTCTAATTTACACGAGTGAAAACTGTACAAGTACACACGGAGTCTTGGACTCACCTGAATGAGTTGAGCAGCTTCAGGTAACTGTGTACCCGGGTGTCGCTGATAAACCTGAACCAGAGGCCTGTTGAGCTTCTCTCGGAGCGGTAAGTCCCGGCTGCTCTCTGGACCCTGTGCTCTGCTGTAACTGTGATGAATGCAGTTTATTTCCCTCTGCTTACGGAACATGGCCTGCCTGGTGGCTGCACACGTCACCGTCAGGTTTTGCTGCAGATTGACGTTCTCAGCGATCTTCTTGATGAGGCCGTTGCTGACGGTGCGGTGAACAGCGTTCTGCTTGGTGATGGCGTTGGTCAGCAGATGTCGGATTCTTTCCCTTAACAGCTGCGACTGACTGACTGTCGATGAGGAGGACTCCAGAGCCCGTTTACACTCTGGTGTTAAAGGGCCGATGGGGTCCGCTTTCTGAGTCTTGGTGCAGTGGGCTCCTGCAGAGGAGTTGTCAGGCAGCAGGTCCAGAACACGGGACCTCTCGCTGATGCAGTCCAGCAGCTTCTTGCTGCTTTCACCCAGAGCCTGCAGCTGGCTCCGAGTTTCTCTCAACGCTCCCTCCAGATCTTGTTTCAGCCCAGCCAGCTCTCTTCTCTCCCACAGCAGCAGGTCATCAGCCCCATCCCTCTCCATCTCAGTGGTGGGTGGCCTTTTGCCTCTGCCCTCCAAGCTCCTCTTGTTGATGGTCTGGTTGCTCCTAATGCTGTAAAGCACCTTCTCCAGGTGAGCCCGCTCCCTCTCCAGCTTGGTGCCCTCTTCCGTCACCCTGACAGCCTGCCTCCGTAGTCGTCCCACCACCTCACGCACACACCGCATGTACTCAGTAGCCACGGCAACACTGGCTGCAGCGCACTGCTCACGCAGGCTGGGTGGAAAGGGGGGCAAAGGTATCCTCTGGGGGCCAAAAAGGGAGCTCTACATCAAAAACTTTCATTCATGTTGCAAATTATTTATTTTTGTGGCACATTTGGTTTAAAACAAAAAAGTGCCCTTCATGAGAATAGATAGAAAAAGAAGTCTTAATACAGAAAGACTTCAAACTTTCAGAAGCCTGAATGGCATCACTGACAATTTGTCACTTAGCCCCGCTTTTATCAGATAAGATAAAATAAGACTTTTATTAAGACTTTTATAGTTTAAACTTTGAATGGCTTTTCTGTGATGATATATGGCTGACTATAGAGCTCCAAAGGGGGCTGGGTTCGGGACTGATTTGTCCAGAGAGACACAACTGTGTGCTAGCAGGGTGCTAACTGTAGCTAATTACTAAGTGCAGGCTAACTGCAGCTGATATTGGACCATGGGCTAGCAACATGCTAACTATGGCTAATTGCTAATTTCAGCTAATTACTAAGTGTGGGCTACCTTCATGCTAAACCCAGCTGATTGCTAGCTGCGGTCTAACTATGGCTCATTCCTAATTTCAGGCTAGCCACATGCTAACTGTGGCTGATTTCTAGCTGTGGGCTAGGTGTGTGCTAACTGTGGCTAATTGCTAACCACGGGCTTGCTGCATGCTATTTCTAATTGTGGCTTATTGCTTAGATTGGGATAGTGGCATGCTAACTGTGGCTGATATCTGTGTGCTAGCAGCATGTAAACTGTGGCTAATTGGTAACTGTGGGTTAGCTGCATGCTAACTATGGCTAATTGTGTCTAATTTCTTATTTCAGGCCAGCTGCATGATAACTGTGGCTGATTTCTAGGTTCAGGCTAGCTAAATGCTAACTGTGGCTAATTGCTAACAGTGGGGTAGCTACATGCTAACTATGGCTAATTGTGGCTAATCATGCAGTCTGGTATAACTGCATGCTAACCATGGCTTATTGCTAACTGTGTACCAGCAGCATGCTAATTGTGGTTAATTACTTTGTGAAGGCTAGCTGCATGCTAACTACGGCTGATATCAAACCCTGGGCAAGGCACATGCTAACTATGGCTAACTGTGGCTATTTCATAATTTCAGGCTAGCCACATGCTAAATGTGGTTGACTTCTAGCTGCAGGCTAGTTGCGCGCTAACTGTGGATAATTGTTAATTATAGGCCAGTCGCATGCTAAATGATTGCTAACAACTAATGGTACCCATTAACATGAAGAATAATATATGGCAGAGTGCAGCATTTTTTAATGCTACTAATGTGGCAGATAAACATGCATGTATGTCTCACACTGAGAGAGAGCGAAAAAAAAACCCTCATCAGACCATAGTAAAATCACACTCTCCATTAAAACAACAGTAAACAACCCTCACACAGTCTGACCAACAGTAAACAACCTTATAAATGGACAAACAAAAGCAAAGACAGATGGACAGCAATCTAAAATTCAATCTTTCAAACCCATTTAGACTGTTTTCTTTCTACATCGTATGCCCGTTTGCTTTCTTTCTGTCTTGGTTTTTATTATATTTTATACCATGGTCTGGGTGAATATTTGATTTTGATTGGCTGCATGGTGGCAGTTAAAAAGTGTCGTAGGACACCTCTAAAAAAAATAGCATGATTGTTCTGAACGCTAGTTAGTAACTGTGGTAGGGGTGTGTATTGGCGAGGACCACACAATACGATACATATCCCTATCCATGTGTCACGATACAATACAGTACATGTGTTACAATACGATATTGGAAATGCCCCCACCTAACAAGGCAGCAGCAAGCCATACTGCAACATCTACAGGAGTGGAGGTTGTATTATTTTTGGCTGATGTTCACAAACTATTTTAACCTTTTTATTTTAACCCTTCAAGTTCTATCCACCTGGTCCTTTTTCTCCCTCTTTTTTAAATGTCAATAAATGTCTCAAAAATATTTTTATTTTGATAGACTTTGAAGATAAACTTTCAAAATCTATTAAGAAACCGTAACTTTACATGTTATAGGTGCATTAAACTGTGTGAAATGTCAAAAAGGAAGAAAGAAACAACTATTTGAATCTTCAGCAACATAATGTAGGTTAACAGGTCCAAAGGTTTGCCTCAACATGTTTTTTTTTCTCCGCTATGTACAGTACTAATAATGTTAGTCATAAAATAACTATTTTGAATTTGCATTTGATAATGATGCCACTTGGCAGTATAATAAGAGATAACTGGGCCCTGAAAACTGTTTCAGTTAAACACTGTTTCTGTTCAAATTCCTCTAAAGTATTTACTGTATTTCTTTCATTTTAAACTGAGTCCTCTGTCTTTATGAACCCATGCTAAAGGCTTACTCCAAATAGAAAATGGGAAGGAAACAAACCATGGCAAAATGACAGTCAAAACGTCCAGGAATAAAACCATTAAAACGATTATTTAGAACCATGAAAATATTATTAGCAAAAAAAAAAAAAGACACTAATAAACACCGCAAAACACTCACTATTTGCTGTCTTTCATCCACTGTCTCTCCTGCTGATCCTCCTCCTCATCCTGCTGAACTACTCAACGCAGCGCGAGCACCGCTGCTACCGCTAACCCTATCATCATGTTTCCGAATCCGTTTGAATTACGTTGCTAGCATGAACGGTTAAAGAGTAATGATAATTCTAAGAATGCATGTCATTTTCTGTCGCCGGTGACAGCATCCATTTTTAATTGATATTTGGATTAATTAATTAATACATTACTATCTGAACTACCTAATCCAATGTATATATGTATATATTTTTTTTTCTTTTTCTTTTCTCTTTCTTGGTTTTATTATATTTCATTTGTTGTTGTTTTTACATACTTTCACGACTCAGTTTATTATTACACCTGGTTTGTAAATATGTTAAGGCTTTGGCAATATTGTTGGTCTACAGTCATGCCAATAAAGCTTGTTGAAATTGAGAAAAAAAGAGAGGGAGAGAATTTTGAATTAACTGACAGCTTCTATTAATAGAACACTGCTGTGTACTGCTTCTGAGTTAAAATCAGCATTTTTATGTTCTGAACAAACTGTTAAAATGAAAAAACTAAACAGGTTTGTTTAAAAGCTGTGGTCATCTCAACATTTAATTGTGTATGAGCTGTAGGCTACAGCACTTTGGTCAACTTCGGTTGTTTTAAAATGTGCTCTATAAATAATAAACTTTGAGTTGAGTTGAGAAAAGAAAAGTAAAAAGAACTACACAAGAAAAAAGTATATGTAGGAAGGCTATGTTGTTTATAAAAGAAACAGTTGATGGAGGCAGTTGAGTGATGAAATGGGAATTTTAAATATGTCTGGCATTGTGCAAAAAAGAAAAATAATGTAACTAGATGCCGCGAAGAACTTTTACATTTTACTTTCCTTTATGAATGAGTGCTTTACAGATTAAAAAAAATATCTTTTTAAATAACGCGTAACTCTTATAGAACTGAGATGAGGGACCTTTTTGAGCCATAATCACAGAAATGTTTGATTCGTTTTGGGAGACTGATGGCAGCATAAATGGACCAGCCGACTCGAGTGGATTTTGGTGTATGTTTTACCGTGGCTCCTGTAGTTTGGGGCCTCATCCTCATGTTTTTGTAGTCCGGACCCTCGCCACGTCTCTCTGCCCTGCTCTCATCTCCGGGTGTTTCCTCTGGGTTCTTCGGGAAGAAAGCGACGCTCCGGGAACGGCTGCGGTCCGCGAGCCCCCCGGACCAAGTCTGCCGAACCAGGGTCTGCGCCCGCTGGATGGAGCGGAGCGTCTTGTCGCGCCACGACTGCGGTCCGATGGTGATCGAGCTCAGAGGAACCGACTTTCCCTGCATTGCTCCGTATGTAAATAAAAATAAATTAATAAATAGGCAACTGCTCCGTAGTATGGTGTTTTGTTTCCACGGAGAGTACTTCTATAGCCTAATGGTTTCATCTCCATAGCAACAGAAGGTAACCAGGAACTGACAGCTGCTCGGTGATTGGACAGCCAGGAGAGGTGTTGAGCAGGGACGTTTCTAGCTTTCTGGGGGTCGTAAGAGTGTGCTCTTTAGCACCCCGCCCTGGTTGAAAAGTGCAATTGTATGTTAGGACCGCTATAAATATTATCGCTATCGAAGCTGGCCACATTACCTCATCTCCTGGCTTCTGTTACAAAATAAACTATGAACCAGAGAGTAAACAAAGAACTTCTGCAATAAAGCCGAATATCAACCAAACTCAAACGTACAGGACATGGAAAGAAGGAAAAAAACAACAACAACTTACTCATCCAATATCAGCGAGGCTAGCGGCTTAGCTTCTCTCAGTAGAGAGCAACATGGTCCTGTGTGGTTCGAGGAAAAGAAATATTTAATAACTGTAGAAACATGGGCCACATGAGCAGACATTATTTTAAAGTCAATGGCATAGAATCACAACTTTCGTAAAAAGAACTTCACCTAAATGCCCGTACGGGGTGCAAAAAAGCTCAAAATTGAAAGCTTGTGTAGGATCGCTAGTGTAAAACCTTTAAAATAGGGCTGGACAAGAATGCAGTAAATGGCATCTACTTCATTAAAAATGTAAAATTTCGGTAATTGCCCAGCGCTAGTAGCAATACATTAATCTGTGACATCTTTAGAAAAAAACAGCCTGGATTTGTTGATCTAAAGGTCAACGACAAGTTGAACAAGAAAAAGAAAAAACAGATTTTAGTGAAGGTTTCATGATTTAAACATTATCTAAATAAAGACAGTCAAAGTATTCCCAAAAAAATAAAACATGTGGTTAAGGGTCTAAACAGTTTTGTGGTGGTATTACGAAAACCACAAATCAGTGAGGATAATTAAAGATGATAATAATGAATACGCCTGAGAGCTTAAACACTGGGCTCTCCCTTCATCAATACAAAACGAATGCGACTGGACCCAAAACAATCGCGTTGATTGTGAAAATGATACTTTAACAAACGCACGCATTTTTAAATGAATTAATTTATTAACCTTTTCTGGCTAGACAGTGTTGTTTCACCTGTTTGTTTTTTGTATTGACCTTGTTTAAAAGTTCCAGTAATATAAAAGGATAACCATAAACAATAATAATAATAATTATCTGGATTTTTAAAAAACTTTATTCCATTTTATTTAATTCAAAAAAAGAACTCGATAGAAAAGTACCTCATTCTGGTAAAAATAAAAAAAAATAGAAAAGTCTTTAACTTTAAATGCCTAAATTCAAACCAAGAGCTCCTTAACTGATAATTTAACAGATTTGTTCAGAGCTGTTTTTGACCGTGTCGTGGTAGCTATAACACTCAGAACTGCTGTTGTGTGTGTTGGATATTAATATATTTGTCGGAGATTAGTTGGCGGTGACAGATAACATTATATTTCACTTTAAATGGTTGTAAGGACAAATTCCTTTCATATGACAGACAAAGACAGCTGCTGTTGCAGAAGCCTCGCCAGCCAGAAACACTTCATTAGAATTCTTTCATAAACTGGGTCTGGTACCCCTCTTCTTTTTCACTGGTCCAGAAGATACCGGACCAGTCACATTGGAGCAGGTTTATGTGCCGCTATTCAAAACAAGACTTTGGCTCAACGAGTTTTTATTGTAAAACAATTATCTCCTATTTTTTTCTTTTTTCTTAACACGTTCATTCATATTTGTACATGTCTATTTTATCATAGCTTTTAATTGTGTTTACTTATATTCGTTGTCTGTTTTACGTTTTATTTGAGTTACACTTTTGTGTTTGTTCAATTATAAATTTATAGAGTTAAATTTCTATCCAGTGACGTCCAGAGACCGTTTCTTGGCACAGGACGGACTAATGAATGGTCCAGAAGACAAAAATCATTGGACATGCAGTATCTATCAGATTATATATGTTATATTTGAGTTTTCAGTTCCTCTTCCTGCATCCCAGCCCGCTGCCAGCGCATCTTCATGTCCACTACAGCTGCATGCACAAACACCAGTCTTTTCAGCCAGGATGAACCGTCCTCCTCTCTCTGTCCTGAAGAACTTATCACTTCTTTTCATTCCACGTGCACGCGGATTTTGAGCTCTGTTGCTCCTCCTGCTCAGACCCACCAAAGCCAAGCCAGACCCCTGGATCAATGAATTATTCGCCCTCTCAGACAGGCTGGACGCAGGTGATAAAAGGACAGACTACATGTATCACTGGGTACACTGGGGAACAGTCTCTCCAATTATGAAAATGCTGTTAAAAAAGCTAAATGTCAATATCTGGCAAAGGCTGCTGGACCCAGAGCGGTGGGCTGCCATGGTGTGGCGCCCGGGGAGCAGGTGGGGGTTTCAGGTGCCTTGCTCAGGAGCACCTCATCCATGGATGTGGACAGTGTGTTCTTAATGGCCTTGCACCATGTAATTTATGTGAAATTTTAAGTTTTCATCGACCCAGCAGAGCCCTGCGCGCCACTGGTCAACATCTGTTAGAGTACCACATACAAGATCCAAGAACTGGGGGGACCGTTCTTTTACAGTCACTGGTCCTAGATTCTGGAACACACTGCCACTGGGATTACGCGCTCTCAGCGACCTGTCTCACTTCAAGTCTGACCTGAAGACCTACCTACTTAGGATGGCATCTGGCAACTAATAGTGACTTTTAAGGGTAATCTTTAGCTATTTGGGATTTTACAAGTGATTTTTTTTTTTTATTCTTGTTTGTTCAGTTGTTGCTGTGTTTGTTTTTAGCGTCTTTTTCTTAAACTGCTGTGAAGCACTTTGGTCAACCTTGGTTGTTTAAACGCACTATGTAAATAAAGATTGATTGATGGACGGTAAAGAGAAGTCTGACAGAAGCAATTTTGGATTTTCTGCAGAAAAACATTTTCTGCATCGATTCTCTTCACATCTTTCCAGAACTGCAATTCAGATATTAAGAGAAAAAAAGAAATTCACCAGTAGATGGCGACAAAACATCATACGTAAACATTTCAGATACTCATCTTTTTTCCATAACTTTTATAAAATTGTCTCATTCTTTACTGTATTTTTTTTTATATAATTTTATGGATAAAAAGCTTGAAATTCAGCGTGAATCCTGCTTCAGCTGGAGATAATCCTGATAATCTGATCAAAGTGATGTAAAATGTTTGAACAAAAATCCCAAAAAACTGGAGGTTTGATCCAGATGGGTTTAGAATTTTTTTTTTTTCTCCAAATAAAATCTCAAACACAGACAGACTGAGAGAATAATTTTTTATAGGACTTTGAGGAAAAACACATAGAAAAAGTGAATCCAGTTTATTTTCTGTACTGATTTTGAAAATAACAGCATCTGCAGATGTCATTTGAACCAGAATCTTTAATTTTCTTGAGCTAAAAAACAAACAAAAAAACCCAACAACAGATTTCTCCAGTAAGCAAAGACCAACATTACAAGACATGTAAATGAAGAAAAACAGAACAAGATCTTCCCAGAAACAAATTAAAACGACTTAAAAGCAGGAAACTCCAGAGGTTAAAAACATGACTTCAGTTGCAGGTTTATCCCCAAACACACGCTTCCAGTGCAAACAGAAACCAAAACACCTGCAGAGGGCTTTGTAAGCAGCAGCAGAGGACATCCTCAGCTCCTCAAACGCCAGTTAGAAATGTTCCCACCTCCTGAAATGAGATCCTGACTAACAGCTACATCAACACCAGCTACGTACAGAAATGGTTTCTAGATCAGAACAGATAAACTGTCCCGACTCTCCGAGTCTGAAATTTCCGATTCATCCAGGAGAGCTCAGTAGCTTCGTTGCAGGATTCCTTTGGAATGTTTCAAGACTTCAATAAATACAGTCGGCGTACGCGGCGGTCATTACGTTCAAGACTTAAGGGCGGTGCGGAAAGTGCAAAGTCATGTGGTCCCTTCGGTGTGTGGGCGTGGCGCTCGTCCTCCATCACAGTGTGTGCTTGACGGCCGTCACGGGTTCTCGTTTGTTCTGGAGGTTCTGCTGCAGCTCTCTGAACAGACGGTCCCGCTCCTCAGCGTCCAGCAGAATTTGCTGCCAAAAAAAAGAAAAACTGTTCATAAGTGTTTAGTTTTAAAGTGTCCTTCTACGCTTTTTCATGTTTTCAGATTATCTACGGTGTTCATACGATGAATTATTGTTCTAGATGTGATCAGTGGCTCAACAAACAATTCCCAATCACAGAATAAACGAGCAGGGAGCCGAGAACGCTTCTTCTGGAGAGTCAGAGTGCAGAGCTTTCTTGAGTTGTCATATTCTCCAGCTTCAGGAGTCACTTCAAACGGAGGCTAAACAATCCGACACGATTGGTTTCAATATTTGATTTCTTTGGGAACAGTAACTTCCTGTGTGACTTTAACGCACTTTTCACGTCGTTTTGGAGGACTCTTGGCCCAGTCTTCTTCTTTACAACTCTGCCTCAGCTTATTAGGTCTGAGGTCCCACAGTATTTCAGCTGCGTCGATCTGGACTTCGGATAGCAGGTCCAAAACCTAGATTTCTTTCTTCTGCTGTGTTTGGAGGTCATCGTTTTGATTTCCAGCATTAACTGCTTCTCTAAGAACACTGCTTATGTCGTGCCCTATTGGCATTGTGTTACCAGACATGTGAATGCTCCAGACCAGGAATATTTACATGTAAGCTGTATCGGCTAATCGAAGGGGAGGAGACAGAAAGTAACTTGGAGTACGTTGACGTAAAACTGCTCACGAGCAGGTTTGGTTCAGAGACTCAGTTACCACGGTAACCAATTCTGATTATGAGTTAACTCAGTTTCTGAAACCAGCTCAACTGAACCCTCCGACTCGGGTTTAAGTAGCTTTAGATTTTAAAACATAAGCTGAGTTTCTCTGAGCTCAGATTCAGCAAACTCAGAGTCTGAACTGAACCCACTTCCTGAAACGGACCCCTGGAACAATGAAATGTGCACTTTGTGGAATTATCACTGAATTATTCTTAGCACCAAAAACCTTCAGCACTGAGCCTTTTATCAGTGAGAAGCTTTTGTTTCTTTCAGCTAATATCAATCAGAAGCTTTCATAGGTGAGTTTTAGACATTTTTAAACTGACTGTAACCGCGGTGATAAACTGTTTTTCACCAAATGACCAACAAGAATCTTAGCTTTTCAAGAGTACATCATGTGCACACGCCCGTGCACGGCACTGGTGCATATTGGAAAGAACTTTCAGGGTTTAGAGGAGACATGGAGCAGCAGTTTTCCGGATCCTACCTCGATGAGGCCGTCTCTCTTCTCCAGACTGTCCCTCAGCCTCCTCTCTTCCCGCCCCCGGTCCTCCCGGCTGGTCTGCCAGGCCCTCTCCGCCTCCCTCACCTCCCTCTGCTTCTTCCTCAACTCCTGCTGAGCGTCTCTGAGCTGAGCCGTCAGAGAGGAGACCGTCTGGCTGTGACCCTCCTGCTGAGTCTGAGGAACCAGACATTAAATCATAAAGTTTGTTTAAAATATTTGTTTTTTCCAAAGTGTCTTTAAAATCCTCCCCTGGTGGTCTGACCTCACCTGAACCATGTCCTGGTACTCCTGCAGAGCAGCGGTGAGTTTGGTGACCTGCGCGCACAAGGTGGCGCTGTTTCCCTCTCTGTCCTTCAACAAGGCCAC
The DNA here is from genome assembly GCA_037176975.1 of Arrhamphus sclerolepis. NCBI lineage: Eukaryota > Metazoa > Chordata > Actinopteri > Beloniformes > Hemiramphidae > Arrhamphus > Arrhamphus sclerolepis. Next base: position 17,293,349 of record JBAMYA010000008.1, read on the forward strand.
CAGCTCAGCTCCACCCCCTGATGGCTGTGGACCAATCACAGAGAGAGAGGACAAGGACACGTTTGTGATCATGGAAGTCAATATTTAGTGCTGAAGTTCAGCAGCAGCTGAACAGATGGAGGACTGGGGACCTCATTCAGCAACACAGACCAACGCTGCAGCGATTAGAACAATGACTCCAGGTCACATGAACCCTTGAAAAACGTCTGCTGCTCTTGTAAGACCGATGCCTTATAAAGTAAACAGGAGAAAGGACTTTTGGTTTAAATATTGACAAAATATAGATCAATACATGGTTACGATCCCAGGCTTGAGTTTCAGGACTCGTGACTCACCCCTGAGCATCATGATCTTTTTCTTTTTCTTTTTTCCCCCCAGAATAACACAGAGCTCATCTAAATCAGGTCCACCGCAGGACTGTAAGAGCTGATGGTGATTCTAAGTGAACCGTTCTTTAGATGGATTTCAGACCGACTTCAGATTTAAAAAAATAAATAAATAATCCCAGCATTGATCAAGGTCTTCAATGATATTTATCTGAACACAGATTCTGGTAAAACATCTGCTCTGGTGCTGCTGGATCTTAGTTCAGCCTTTGATACTGTGGACCAAAAAATCCTTCTAGACAGGAAAACTGGATGGGATTATCAGGTCCAGTTATCAGTTGGTTCAGATTAGGGCAGTTTGCATGTTTTTATACCATGGTAAAAAAAACAAAAAACAAGGAATTGCTGCGGTTATGCAGTAATCAACCACCCCAACAGCAGTTTGATTGGTTTTAATGTTCATGACGACACAACGAACCCCACAAGTTGATCTCCCCCTCCGCTGTGCTGCGTACGCATTAATGCCCCGTACGCATTAATGCCCCGTACGTATGAATGCCCCGTACGTATGAATGCCCCGTACGCAACGCTCTTCCACATGTGAGAATTCTGTTAATGTGCATGACATTGAAGACGTCCTCCTGTTCAGGAATCCTGACGTGCCTGATTGCTTGTATTGCAGCTTGAAGCCCATGTTGCCAGTGTTTTGTGTTTTTCTACACCTTTAATTTTTTTTTCTGTGAGGGGGGTCATATGGTGGTATGTAGTTACTGCAGCCAGGCCTAGATCAGATCTTATCTTGAAGGCAGGAGCTCTGTTGTTTCCACTGGTGAGAATAAATCTGAGCTTATTCCACTGACCTGTGGAGTCCCTCAAGGTCCAGTTCTTGGACCACTGTTATTCAGCGTCTACATGCTTCCTCTAGGTCAGATCATAACAGTGTTGCTTATCACATCTATGCAGATGACACTTTCACCAAATGACTCTGGTCCATTAGACTCCCTCCGTCAGTGCTTGCAGTAAACTATTAATTAAGGCGTCTTAAGGGAAATGTCTGAAGTAGCCTGTTGAGGGTTATCAAACAAGTCAGCAACACGGTTTGTTTACAAGAAGCCACAGGTTTTAATGACTGTGCATTTGATTAAAAGCTGATAGCTGGTTGGGACTAGACTTCATCTGTCCTCACTGGACGCAGACTCAAAGACAACACTCGTCCATCATATTAAGCCATGCAAAAGAAGGAGCATCACGACAGGCTTGCAGGGAGAAATGTTTGAATGCTGAACTGGAATTTAAACTAGAACCACACCGATTTGCTCCAAACATTTTGTTTTCATGTTGACTGTGGTGACTGAAGAGGAAGAGGACATGCAGTTTCTTACCTCCACATCTGTCTGACGTGCCTCCAGCTGCTGTTTGAAGTACTGGATCAGCTCCTCCTTCTCCTTCACAACAGCAGCAAGGGCTCCGTCCTGCTGCCTCCACAACATTCGCTCCTTCTCCACCTCCTTCAGTAGGCGCTCCTTCTCCCCCAGAGTCACTCGCAGCTCCTGGGAGACAAAATTCAGTCTGAAAATGTATATTTCTACATGCTGGACATGCTGAGCACGAGGCCATTTTAATCTTGCAGGTCTTTCTTGGAGGTGTGATCTGTTCTTACGTTGATAATGTCCTGGTTGCACTGCAGCACCGCGTTGAGCGTGTCCAGATCTCTTTCTCGGTCCTGACCAGCCTTCCTCAGAGCCTCGATCTCTTTCTCCAGATTCTTCTGTTTCTCAGTCATTTCAGACCTCAGAGTCTCCACAGCATCCTGTAAATCAGAGACGGGCTCATGTCTTACGGGAGTGTGTCACTATCTTTAATAAAGTATTTCACAGCTCTCCGTCAAAACCTCTACTGGTGTTCGAAAGTAGGCTGCTCCACTTGGTCACTGTATTTTAGTGCTGCTTGTACAAATGTCATGCTCTACTGTTTCAATCCTTCCCAGGTCACATCCACACTGTCGCTGCATTTAAAGATGTCAAACTTTTGTGACGTTTACATCTGACATCAAGTTTTACCTTTGAAAAGTGAAAATGTTTGATCCACTGGATTTTTTTTGATCCATCTCAGAAAAACAAAAACCCTCTTTACCGTCAGGGACAAGAGAGTTTCAGTCTGCTGACTATCAGCGAAAAGTCCTGCTGCTCGTCCTGACAGCTGCTGCGCTTCACTGAACAGCCAGCGAACAGCATCATAAGCCAGTCCCCCCCCCACACCCCACACACACACACACACACACACAAACTCTGCTGTAATGTCAATAAACGGATCGAAACAGAGCGTGAACTCAGACCTTGTTGTCAGAGAGGATTCCCTTCAGAGTGTCAGTCAGCTTGTTGGCCAGCTCAGCGTCGGCTCCCTCGCCCACACACTCTCTTCTGATCAGGCCCACACACTCCTAGAAAACAGGAAATGTGTCTGTAAACACACACACACTTGAAGGGAAACCCACCTTCATTCATATATCTAACTTTGACTATTCTATTTGACATCATTTGCTTTGTCAGGCATTTCGAGGAGGTTTCTGCTTCGATTTAAGCCACAATCTGTGCAGCGGTCATGATAACCAGAGGGAATGATTCTATGCAAATAACACTGCAGTCACCAGACAGGCAACCATTAAAACCATGACAGAAGCCCCACAACACACTGGGAGTTTTCATGATTTAAAGCACTTCATTTGGTACTTTGTAAAAAGAAAAAAATAGACAAGAAGCAATGTGATGGTCACAGCTGGATGAGGCTGTAGCTAATGTACCTGTAGCCTGTTGGATTTAGTTTCACTTTTCAACATGTCCTATTGGGTTTTTAAATTGGATGTGCACAAGTACACAGCTAACTGAGACTTTCCATGGGAATATACGACAATTAAGCCTTGAATTAAAATCGACTCATAAGGAATTAATTGCAATAAATGTTTTAGAATTTACAGGTTAGCCTACAGAGAACCTAAAAGCAGTTTAACAAAGTAACATCTTCCAGCTTAATCTTGGTTAAACCAATCTGACCAATCTCTGTTTGATCCAAAGTTGTGACTTTACAAAAGTCAAGCATATTTGATCTAAGATATTAATATTTAACTCACAAAGGTAAAACATGTTCCCACAGTAGCTAGCTAGCCAGTACATCAAACACACTAAATGTAAGCAAGACAGCTAACAGGATACCTAAAAAGCTGTTTTTTTCTGCTGACCACAGAAGAACTAGTTTAAATATTCTTCATTTATCACATTAAAGCTTAACTAACAAATGCAAAAATGTGTTCACGCAGTCACTTGGTAGCAAGTGATTCATGTCTGCTAAATGTAAGTTAGCAAACGATGTTTAAGTGATCATTTTAGGATTTTTTTGCGGGGGGGATCGGCATGTTCTGGGTCTCTGGAAAGCACCTATAGACAATTTGTGTTGTTACAGACGCGATATAAATAAAGTTGAATCGATTATGCTGGCTTCCATGGCGCCAACTAGCTCATCATTGTGACCTCGTTATTTCTGCCTTGTGCTTACCAGTGCTAAAGTTTAACAAATATAAATTCTGTTCATACAGTAGCTAACTGCATTCTAAACATGTTTACATAAAAGCAATGACACCATGAGAGCAGCTAGCTCCCATGGTGCATCACCGTGATGTCATGACTTGTACTTGTACTTGATCTATGGTATCAGTATTTAATGACAACTTTTTCCAAATGCATCAGATACAACATGCTCCACATGTACATGCTACATATACGCTAGATGATAATCCACATGCCACCATGTTGTGTTTCTGCATGGCTACAATGAGTCCGATAGTCAAATAAAGGTCTGCTGTAAATCATTGACAGCAGCTACAGTAAAGGCAGGCATGCTCAAAGCTAACTGGCTGACTGGTGAACAGGCAGGAAGATGCAGCTTTGGCGCTGCTGCTTTAAGCCCGGCCAGTCACTTCAAAGACAAACAACATTCCAGTGAGCTTTGAGCCCGAGCCTCTGCAGCAGCAGGCCGTCCACTGCTGCGAGTCCTGCTGCACCTCACCCACCTGGATCAGGCGCTCCCGGCTGTGAAGGGAGTGGCCGAGGCTCTGCAGCAGGAAGCTGCCATCCTCCTCCTGGGTCAGCTGTGAGAACACAGGAGAACAAATTATTTACCAGGTTCAGAGAGTCACATAGGCCTAATCCAGATCACTAGGCTGCCACGTTCACGACTGATTAAACTCCTGGTTGATTTCTCTACAGACTCGTCAGATGTCTAGTTTAGTTTTATAATTTCCAAATATTTTGTTAATGGTTTGGAGGGAAACACCCTTTAGCTTTTCCTCCTTTCTGTAGAGGTCACCACAGCGGACCACTGTGTTCAGCATATTGATTTGGAGTGGGTTTTTACATCTGATGCTCTTCCTAACATAACCTCCCTGGTTTATTCGGCAGAAGAAGAAGAAGCAGAAACAGAAGAAGTACAAAGAAGAAGAAATACATTGTAGACAATGTTGTATACGCAATGAAACTACAAATTAGATACACGGAGGGTCCGAACTGCTCTGACTTTGCGTGCTGCCACTGTGACACCCCCAGTCATGTTTTTCAGCTGAGAATATATTTTTATTGACGTTTTAGTTCTATAATCAAAGTCAGGACTCGACCAGCACAAATACGGAGGTGGAGAATCGCTCTCTCGTGTTGCTTACAGCTCCAACAATCCTCCACCTGAAAACTATGAATAAAGATGATACAGGGCTGTCAAAAAGTCAGTTACTGCATGTTTAAACCTGCCGTTCCTCCAACGTATTTCACATCAATATGAGTCTCTGCTGAATGTGTGAACTCGCCAGCGTTACTTCTGACAGATCTGGTCACATGACCCCCTGCAAAACAGCTGAGAGGTCTCTTAGTGATCTTTGTAATGAGGCAAGCCTTGGGCAAACTCCACCGGTTGGGGAGGATTCCAGAAAGATGTTTGTGTGCAGTTGTGTCTTTATCTGGACCTGTATCTGAAGAAATGTGGACACACCCTCCACAGACTCAATGCACAGTCCACCTCCCCTCCTTTACTGTCTTCATGCTATATTTGAGCTTAGTCAACACAGATTGGTTTATAGAGCTGTTTGGACATGTGACTGTAAGTGCTCGGTCATAACATCTACTAAAACCTGTTCTTCTTGTTAAATGAAAAAGGTTTGACGCAAATCACTCTCAAGGGACGACTGTATAGAGAAGTGTCAGTCATTAACTTCACATCTTAAACTCCCGTTTGTACGCTGAGAATCATTGTCAAATATGTGTTCACTTTATGAGCCATTTGCTCATTTGAACTTGACAGCTCTTTGTAAATCAGACCCAAGTGGTTTTATCTCTGATGTGTGAGCAGGATCATTAGCCTGACAGATCCGAGCCACATCTAGACAGATGTAGGGACTGAAAACAGGCCACAGGACGTCCTCATCCAGGAGACGCCGCCAACGGTTGCTTTTAAAACCATCTCTGCACGCAGCTGATTGGCGCTACAACCGATCAGAGCAACGAACAAGGTGAAGTTTTCAGAGCAACAGCGCTAATGGAAACAAATGACTGTTGCCAATTATGCAAGAAGAATGTAAAACCAGCTGGGGCGACCAAATACTTTACCAATATCTTCGAAAAATGTAACCATGTGTAACACAGCTAGCTACAGCTAACACTCGACAGATATACAATCATTCTCTGATTACTTCCTTTATCATCAGAACAAGCTTACTAGGCGTCTCTTACCATTTGTAAATGACCACAATCCCAACAAGTCCAAGTCTTTAACTGCTGATGCCAAAGCCGGTTCAAATAACCGCTGCTACGTTCCATGAGGTTTTAGCACTAACCCTCAGCTAATCTAGCAATGGACAAGTTAGCCTACGAAGTCTGCAGTTTGCCCAAAAAGAAACTACCATACGGAACAATGAAAATAAAAAACAAAACCCTGAACCAGGGATTTAAAAAAAAAAAAAAAAAAAAGTCTGACGTCAAAGTTTAACAAGCATCAAAGACTGTTGCAGGGCCGTTTGTGGTGGATTTTTTTTTTTTAAAACCCCGGGGGTAAATAAACCAACAATAATGAATTTCGTTTAAGCATTTACTAATAGTCGTCTTTCGGTTAGCAGGAGTTTGGGGTTAAACTGGGAGGTTGGAATTGTTACAGGGCCGACCTCCTCTCAGCTGTCATGTATCCATTTATGGTGACTGAGTAGTAAATGTCGATGTTATGAATATTACTGTGCTTTTAATACTATTCCATGCCACCTGGTGGCAGTAGTGCATCATTTTTGCTCCATCACCAGTAAAAAAAGGCAACAGCAAAGATGAAAAAATAAAATAAGACAAACCAAGCACCCCAGCCAGAAGTATTTCAGCGTCAGTCTGAGCCCCAGAGTCATTCCTGGTAATAGGGACACTTCAGGCCCTGGACAACTACTCCCGCTAGTAGAAACAATCGTATTGTATCTCAAAGGACAAACTGAAATCTTACAGAAGTCCAGTCCTCTGATCCATTAAGTTCTGCTGGTTTGCTCCCCTCTTGTTTCAGCTTGGCCTCAAGGCTCCTGATGCGGGAAGCAGCTTGGTCCAGCTGGACTCGCAGGTGCTTTATCGCACTGTGAGCCCTGCCAGTGGTGTTCTGAAATGACAAAGTATTTTCATCATTATTTACTGGACTTACCTCAGATCTTCAGTCAACATTCACAGCCCCTACCTCCTGTTCAGCAGGTCAGAATTAGTATAATCGTTGCTCAAAAAAGAAAAGCACTCACCTCTCGAAGCGGTATAAACTCATCCCTCAACTCTGTTAGGACATCTCCATCTTCTTCATCCATTTCATCTCTTCCATTCTCTCCATCCCCAAAGCTTAAAACCCTGCTGACTCGGGTCAATGCACCCCCACCAGTTTTTCCTGCAAACATCCGGTCCTTGTGGCCCAGAACTGGGATTCTACTCCCTGAGGGGGAACTGACCGGCTTCCCTTCAATACGTCTCAGCTCCTTCAGCACAAAGTTGACGGACTGATCACCCGGTGAGCAAAAAGGGTCATTGCCATCAAGTGAATCCAGAGACTGGATGGATCCAGAGCAGGAGGGAGCTCGTAAAGAAAGACTGGACCCTGCCAGTGAAGCTGGGCTGGAGCTGATGGTCGGCACCCTCTGCCAGTGGAGGGGCATGCTCTGGGATTTGTCCCGAGACAGTGGCAACGGGGAGAAGGGTTGCAGAGGCAAGCGACGAGGAACCCCACAAACGGACTCATAATCTGAGTCTGACACCCGTAAGGAATCACAGCCTTCACATCCTTTGCCCTTCTTGCATCTTTTACCCGTTCTTATAAAATATGGACAAGTGTCCCACTTCTCAGACCAGCACTCGTACTCTGAGAGCGCCATGTTCTCTTTGAGGATCTCCCTGTAGCTCTCCTTCTCCACCTCGCCATCCTCCTCGCAGGTGATGCTCGTACCCTGGAACTCCTGTAGCTGTCTGTGGCGGTAGTTATGGCGCACCCACTGTCGGATTTTGTCCCTCTCTTGTGTCAGTTTCTGAAGCCGCTCGGTCGAAAGCACCCTCACCCTGGCGATCACAGTGTCAAACTTGAATACCCGCTCGAGGACGGACACGCATTTGCCACACACGAACTCCCCCTGCCCGCTGCCTCGTGGTACAGACTGCCCCAGTATGTGGGTCAACACGGCCAGCAGGTCCACGTTTTTAGATGGGGAGTTCACAGATAACTGGTACTTAGAAAGAGACACTGAGGACCCCAAAGATAATGTACTGCCTGTGAAGAGAAATAAAAGGCTTAATTCAGACTCTTCAGCATAAACACTGCAAGACAAGTGCCTCTCCTCCAGACTCACCCCAGGGACTGCTCTGCGAGGACTGGGACAGGCTTCCACTCCTCAGGTACTCGGTTGGGGTCTGAGGCTGACTTGTCCTCTTGTTTTGTCCCCCAAACAGCCATCGCCGTTGGTTTCCCTGTAGACCTCCACCACATATTCGGCACAGGTCACCTTTTCCTCTGACGGACATCGTTGGCTGAGGGCTGACGCTTCCTCTCTTGGCACGCAACAGAAGCAGGACACTCTGAAGAGAAGCAGAGCTGACAGCATTGGTCTGCAGAGTCAGAGCTCAGTGGCAGCCACCTTGAACCTCTTCATTGACTCTTTTAATGAATTTAAATCCTATTTTCTGCTAGTTTGCAACATGGCAGAGAGAAAATATGTTCATTTAGACCTCTAGAAGCCATTAAAATGACATTCAGCCAATTCAGGCTGGCCTTGCTCCTGACTGATGGAATCACTTTTTTGTGCCATCAAGCAAGTCATAATGGGGTTGGAGGTGGTGTCAAGTTAGAAAGAAGGTTTTATAATTCAGCATCTCTCTGTTTTATTTCATGGTTCTCCTTAATAATTCTGAACTTCAGAGCTTAAACATTTATTTAAGAGTGAAGCGTATTAAAACATTCAAACCCATCTTCACCCCCAGTTGAAAGCTGCTAGCCAGAGCTAACCAGTACACACCAGCAGGACTGCTTCAACTGTTGCTCTTTGATGTAGCATTAGTTGACATAATAGGTTAGCATAAGTCAGGCTAGCCAAGCAAAAATAGCCAACTTTTGGTGTTGCTTATTTTTTTGCTTCTTTTGTGAATTTCCATATCCAGACTTGCAGATATTACATGTTTTACATTTTTTCATGCCCTGAAGTATCCCATTTAGTAAATGCGAGTCCTACTGGTGGCTAACACTGTTGCTAGTATTTAAAGGTCTAAAGAGCTAAAGAACTTTCTCTCTTCTGTTGTGTTGCAAACTGTTGAATAGGATATGTCTTAAGATATTTGCTAAAACAAAACCATCACAAGGCCATTGTTGCTTTGAGACTCTGACTCAGGCCTTCAGGGTGGAAGTGGATCACAAAGAAGAAAACTACACAGACCACGAAACCACATAACCCCAACTGAGATCTGGACTTTGGTTAGATGAGATTTGTGGCTCTTTTATGAGACACTTGAGGCCTCTGGGACTATCGGCACTGTGAAGCTCGGAGGAGGGGCTATGATGGATCTCTTATCCTTGGTTCTTGTGTACAAACCGGCTACTAGAGATGATGAGCTGTGAATGAGGATCATGTCTGTTGAATGTCTGGCATCAGTGTCACAATAAAACAGGAGCAATTATTTACCAAGAGCAATCAAGACTCATTGTCTCATTAATTACTGACGAGATAAAGATGCACCTGAAAATACCACCTGCCAGACGCTGGTTAACGTACAACATCTGTAGCAGACTCGCTGACTTTTTTCCCCCAAATCATTTCAGACTGCACAACTCCAATTAACTGTTACTAAAAACTATATTAATAATGAAAGTAAGTTAGTTTATATTAACCATTTTTAACAACCAAAGGAACACTTCATAGACAAGACTCACAAATGCACATTTACATTCAAATATTGACCAACATACATCACTTTCTCAACCACGTATTTTATAGAAGTCCTAAAATGGCTCCTCTACGGTGGTTGCTCTCCTCACCTAAGTTAGTGTTTGGTATCAATCCACTACAACAAGCAGTCGCATTGGCATCCCTTCAAAATGTCCTCATATATTTTGTACTTATGAGTATATGATAGTCTTTATATGCTCTCCCAGGCCAGATAAAATGAAGTGGTGAACTAGCTTTGGTCCGCGGGTCTTTGTGCGGTACGTGTGCCGCAGACAACACTAAAAAGATGATGCTCTGAATCAAGTCTGCCCGGGTACCGCGAGCATTATGCTATTTTTATCAACTAGCATCAGTCGAAATGCCACACATCCTGGATTTTTTTATTTTATGGACACAATCAGAACTGATAAAGGTACAGGTCTGCAAACTCCCAGATGACTGCGCGCACTAACACTACACATCACGTTTTCTGTTACTTGGGCAGGCAGAATTATACGTAAATATGTTGCTTTACATAATTTTACCTGATGACATACATAAAAATCAAAAGCTTTTTTACTTCCTCCCATCACACTTTTTTTTTCCAAATCTGATAACATGATGAAGCAGCATGTGATCAGATCGCCTAATTCAAAATTTCCCCACAACTGTGAACATACAAGCCAGGGTTTCACCAGTTTATGTTCATTAAATGTTAGTTGTTTAACAAAATTCAAAGCCTTGACCATATATCTGGAAGTTAAAGTCTGAAAATTATTTTAAAAACAGACACAAACGCTTGCCCAGACTTAATGCGTGGAACAAAACACCAATGTCGGGGTGTAATTTTGAAATTACTGCAGGTCTTTGGGTATACTTGCTGTTAACAACGCGTATGTGGCTGACACGCGTATTCATTTGCACATCCTCCCAAAGAAAAATGATAATAAAAAGCTATGATATGTATGCGAGATGCAATATCCACTTGAACATTAGAGGCGTGTCAACATTCAACATTCACAAAGCTATTTACAGTTACCGCTAACTGTGCGTGGTGTTGGTTGTGTTGAACTAGGACGGCACCATGATGCAACAACAAGCTTCCAAACATTGCAAAGTATGTACAAAAAAATGCTGTCATGTTTCTCGTTAATTTCCCACATCGGTAAAACGATACAAAATCCTATCCTGACGACATTGATTTAATAGTCTAACACAACATCTCCAAGGACGCTGGTGGTGTTCTGATTGTAACCGCAACAAGAAACAAAATAACTTTTTCTGTCTGGCTTCTTTCATACGGTTGTATTTTTGACTGACATTCTGCCCACGTACGATGGAAGGGAGAACACAGCTGGCTGTGTACGCGCACAGTTGTCAACGCATGGTCAAACTGCAAGTAAATCCCAGGCCTGACAGAGAGAAAGCTGTCAAAGCCAACAGCAGAACCAATGGCTAACCTTCTTTTCAAAAACTTTATTAACACCCCCCACACAGGTGTCATGGATATAAAATCTAACTATAGAGGCCAAAGACAAGTTTTGGACTAGACTGTAAATATGTTTAATTTAGCTGTTAAGTTGGCATTCTTAACATGGGAGTCAATGGAGATATAGCCACCAACCCCCAACAGTATTGTGAGCCCCCAAAAAGTCTAGAAGCGGCCCTGCCTGAGAGGCCCTGCCTTACCTTCAGTATTAAAGCCATCATGCACTTTGATTCCTGGAGTTTATTTCAAGAAATCATGATGATAAACCTGTGGTTTAACAGCTGGGAGTGTTTTTTTTTTTTTTTTTTTTAAAAAGCGGATCTGAAGCTGACTGTTTACAGACCTCTGTACGAACACGAACACACACACACACACACACATACATACATACATACATACATACAGGCCCATCTACTGGCAGCAGTTTGACACATTAATGCTGCTTCCACTCCTTTCCCCTGCCCGTCTGCTTAGTCTGGCCTGGATGTTTGCAGAAGTTTCCCCGCAGGGCGGGACACGTCGACCTTGAGCCACGCTGTCAGTGATTTCACTGTCGATGAATGAAACTTGTTTTCCAGCTCTCTGTCGTCATCCAGGAGCTCCAGAACCTCCAGAGACACCAGCCCCCCCTTGTATCCCTTTAAACCAGCGCGAGCCAGCCGTAGGAAACTCTTCCTGGTCCAGTGGAAAGCTGTTGAACTCTGCTTTATCTGCTTCTATTTTCAGCGACTCGACCGTGAAAGCGGAGCTCCGGAGTTTCAGTGCGCAGCAGCGGAGACCGTGGACCGGACCGGACCGAGCCGAACCGAACTGTACGGGTCAGGGTTCGAACCTACCGTTTCCGGGAGTCACAGTCCGCCAGACGAGCCGGGACTCCTCATCGCTGCGACACCACCGAGACCAAATCAGTGCGAGCCGCTTTAACGGGGAGACTTTCCACCGGGAAGCGCGAGCTGCAGCTGCGGAGGAGAGGTGGGTGTCACCTTTCTGACGTCACCGCTCATACCTGTCTGGAGCAGGAAGACTCGCGTCATCACTTTAAATAAAAATGTAAATAAATAAAATAAAGAGAGAGAGAGAAAAGAAAAATGCTACCTTTGTTACTGTTGCTTCTAGTTCTTTGTTGTACATTAAAACTTTGCTATTTTATTTTTAACTTGATTGTTATTTTTGGAGGTAAAGTTCATGTTTGGAGGAACAAATATAGGCGGCAGCAGCTGAAGAAGTTTTCAACCTGTGATTCTTTTTCTTTTCCGTAAAATAAATCAGTGATTGCGTGCAGGGCCGTTTCTAGATTTTGGGGGGCCTCCTTTGAAGACCCTGGTTATAAAGAGTAAAATCTGAAAATCTGACTTCAGTAATGTGTAAATTAGAAAGAAAGATTCAGAACTTCAGACTCCCTTTTTAATATTATTATTGTAACTATTATTATTGATATGATTCTATTATTTTTCTTCAAACAGTATGGATAAATACTATGTATCAATGTAGTTTGGTTACATTTATAGATTACAGTATGGTTAAATCTTTATTTATTTTATTTCTTCTCTGATTCATTTGGGTTTGTTTTTTTAAATGTCAGTGCTATTTGTACCATCTGCTCTGTGTGCTTTGAATTACTCCCTGGGGACAAATCCATCCATCCATCCATTATCTATACCCGCTAATTCCTGTACAGGGTCACGGGGGTCTGCTAGAGCCTATCCCAGCTCACTTCGGGCGAAAGGCAGGGGTACACCCTGGACAGGTCGCCAGTTCATCGCAGTGGAGACAAATCAAGTTTATTATTGTTTTTGAATTTTAAATGTCAATTCCATATATGTATGATCAAAAATACTAGAAATTCTGTCTCCATGAACATGAAAATTTTGAGAAAGACGTTCAGACTTCATTCATTTTCAGTCAGATATCTTTACTCACAACAGTTCTGATTTTATTTAGTCCCAAATTTTATTTATGTATTTATTTATTTATTCATTTATTTATTTATGTATGTATTTGGGGTTTTTTTTGTTTTGTTTTGTTGTTTGTTTTTTTTTTGGGGGGGGGGGGTGCTGAGAACCTGCAGTTACACTTTTGTGATAAAAACAATTAAACTCTGTTTTTACAGTCCCAATAATTTGCAATAAAAAAAACTCAGAAATTACTAGGGTATGCACATGACGTAACAGCAGCGGAAGCCGCTGCTGTTACGCCCACTGAGTGGCAGAAAGATGGCGCTGAGAGGCAGCGTTGGCTTAAATACCATCTAAACTTAAGAACAATATTAAAAATTGGGGAAGAGCTGATGTGTGATTGATAAACACCTGTAAAACCTGTCAAACGGCTCCTTTGAATGAGAGAAACATACCAGGTTACAGTTCACAGCAGTAGTCAGTCATTTAGTCAGTAATTCTCAAGCTTCATTATGTATTATCCCAGATACATACAAATGTCAGGAAATGTGATTTCTGGCCACATGTGAATGTTTGTGGACCACTGGTTCTTAAATTAATGGTCCTTAATTTCATGTCATATTCCACATTTTTCCTGGGGCCTGTACTACGAAGCAGGTTTAACCAGCTTATCGGGGTAACTTCCAGAGTAACTTGATCACGTGAGGAGTAACTTCCCGACTAATCCGTACTACAAAAGGTGGACAGGTTTAGATCCAGGTCTGCTGCCATGGTAATTTACTCCACATCTCAAACCTGGTCC